>VZTZ01038816.1:8812-20459 GCA_013400955.1 Drymodes brunneopygia
ATCCCAAGCTCAGGATCACATTCCAAACTCAGAATCACTTCCCAAGTTCAGGATCACATCCCAAATTCAGGATCACATCCTGAATTCAGGATCATATCCTAAGCTCAGGATCACTTCCCAAATTCAGAATCACATCCCAAGCTCAGGATCACATCCTGAATTCAGGGTCATATCCCAAACTCAGGATCACATTCCAAACTCAGAATCACTTCCCAAGTTCAGGATCACATCCCAAATTCAGAATCACATCCCAAGTTCAGGATCACATCCCACGCTCAGGATCACATCCCAAACTCAGGATCACATCCTGAATTCAGGATCACATCCCAAACTCAGGATCACATCCCACGCTCAGGATCACATCCCAAATTCAGAATCACATCCCAAGTTCAGGATCACATCCCAAGCTCAGGATCACATCCCAAACTCAGGATCACATCCTGAATTCAGGGTCACATCCCAAATTCAGGATCACATCCCAAATTCAGGATCACATCCCATGCCTTTGTTCCAACACCACAGGGAGTCCCACTCTGTTCCAACTTTTCATGCTGAAATGAACACAGAAAATCTTCATATCTAACAAGAGAATTCTTCCTTTTTCTGTCAAATATTTCATTTACTGACTTGCCTAATGCAATAAAAATCTCATTTCAGCAAAGCAGTTTGGTGATTCAGAACCCAAGGTTTTGGTGTCACCAATTTGATGGAATTGTCACCAATGTGTTGCAGGTGACATTGGTTTGCAGGTGGCTGATCAGCATTTTGGGGGTGAAATTACTCATTTTAGGGGTCAAAAGGAGAATATTCAAACTGATGCAGTGGCTTTTCCTTTCACTTCTCAATTTGGTCCTGTTTTACTGTAAACAACAACATCCATGGAAAAAAGATGGAAAAAACCACTGAGGGATGACAGAGATGGAGAAGAGAGCATTAAATGTACTTCTGAAACAGCTCCTTGGAAGGAGGAGCTGGAAATGTCTTATAATTCCTTTTGGGATATTTGTCCACCTTTAAATTCCAGCTGTTGTAGGAATCCCACATTTTCAGGGAGAATTCTTCCTATTCCAGCCATAACATCTGTACTGAATAGTTTGAAGCAGCCAGGGAGTTTTTCTGTGTCTCAGGGTAGGGCTGGGAAGTGCTTTGGAAGCAAATTCTTCATTCCAGGCACCTCCTGCAGGAAAACACACACGAGGAGCCGGAGCTGTAAAAGCAGTCACAGAAAAAGGCAGGGATTTTGTCTTGTTTTCATTTTCCCCCATCGAAACCGTGTTTCCAAACGATCCCGAAATGTTTTGGAAATTGTTTTTAACTTTTGTCAGAAGCTGACAAACTAAACTTAGGTTCCTCCTAAACACATAACTCAGGACATGAAAGCGATTCCTCCCTACGGCTCCGTAAATGAAAATAATTTACTCTTTGGTCTTCCTCTTGGCATTTGAGACAATCAGTTCCTTTGGTAAGACCTGATGATATATTAATTTGTAGCTGCTACTTTCATCTGCAGCCGTGCCACGGGAAGCTGAGTTGCCTGTGAAAAAGGAATGTGATGTTTGCTGTTCTATTTTTTGTTCCTAATGTCCACATTTACATAAAATACCTGTTTGTTTTGCCTTTTGAAGTCGGAGAGGGAGGGATGAGATGCTCCTCAGTGAAAATGAGGTTTCTTGGGCCTATTTGGTTTTTTTTTCCAGAGGAAATGGAGCTGGCCTGGGGAGGGGATCTGGTGGGTGTTACCTCTTGTGTCAGGAAGGGTTAGGTTGGAGATCAGCAGAAGATTCTTCCTAAAGCACTGGAAAAGTTACCCAGGGAATGGTTGCAGCACCAGAAACATCCCTGGATCATCCCCTCTGTTCCCAACAAACCCCAAACCACCATCCCACACCTTCCATGAACAAAACCCACCCAACCCCACCCCACCAGCTCAGAACCTCCACGAATTTTCTGTCTGAAAAGCCAAAAAAGCGCCGTGCATAGAGGAGGATGAAGGACTGGGGGATCCAGTGCGGATAAACACATCCTGGAATGGTTATTTTGGGATCTCCCAGGGAAATGTGGGCAGTTGTGTGCGTGGCTGTCCCAGCAGGACCTGTCAGGTCCTTGCTGTGCTCTCAGAGTTCCCTGCAGGGCAGTTTGTGACCATCCCATCAGCACTGGGCAAACCCTGACGTGCTCCAGGAGCTGCAGCAGCTCCTGCCGAACCCAGAGCCTTCAAAGGCTCAGCAGCCTCTGAGCTGATCCTTCCTGACAACTCACCCAAAGCCAAACTGAAATTGGGGTTTAGCTCGTGGAAATTCGGCTTAATTGCAGCCTTCTGCTGGGTTCAGGGCAGGCTTATGGAAACAAAAGCGGGATGGTTTTAATAAATGTATGAAAAGAGGCTCTTTGCACTTACATAATTGGCCAGTCAAGTTGCATCCATCAGAGGAGTGCAAGTGCAAAAGGTTTTATTTCCAATCCGTGCCGAGCTCCTGCTGGATGAGGGGTGGTTTTCATAACAGGGGAAAAGAGGCCAGAAAGAGGCCAAGATTCTGGGTTGAAAACTGCTGGAAAAAGCAGGGCCACCCCACAGTTTCACAGCCTAGCAGGTGTTACTGAATCTATGGGATTGGGGTGGAAGGAGCAGAAAAAAGCTGGAAAATCATCATTGCATTTCCCAAACCCCTTTGTGGGTTCAAGCCTGTGTGAATTCCATGTTCAAAGGCATTATTCATGGCTTTAAATTGCTCCAGGGGAGGTTTAGATTGGAGATCCAGGGAAAAGGTTTTTTGTGGAAAGGGTTTTGCCCAGGGCAGTGGTGGAGTCCCCATCCCTGGAAATGTTCCAAAAACATGTGGAACAAGGTGGGTTGAGGGTTGGACTCAATGACCTTAAAGGTCATTTTTCCAACCTTACCCACTCAGTTTTATGATTAGTGGCTGTGACTTGAAAATCTGAATTTATACCTGGGGCCCTGATCATTGAAATATTTCCTCAATCCATGTTTTAGTGGAATATGGGAGCTGGCTGTGACTTGAAAATTTGAATTTATAACTGGGGCCCTGATCACTGAAATATTTCCTCAGTCCATGTTTTAGTGGGATATGGGAACTGGTTTACATTTCCAAATTGGAAGTGGGATGAAGGAAGTGTTTGAAATGCAATTTTGTTTCGGGAGGCCGGGGGATGCGTTGTTTCAAGAAGAGTCTGAACAGTACAAAAAGCTTGGATTAGAAGGAATTGCTGCTGCTTTTCCTGACTATTAATGCATTTCCTACAGGACTCTGTGCTTGCTTAGGAAGTTTAAGAGTCCAGACATGAAGCTTGAACAATCAAATAATTTCATTCAGGCCTGCAATGCAATGAGACATCAAATGGGAGCAATTTTGTTTTTCTTTGGTGCTGAATATTTCTCTGTATAGAAAAACCTCCCACTATTTCCCATGTATAGACTGAGGGTAACAATTTCCAAAGCTTGTAACTTCCCTAGGAACCAGCTCTCAAAATCAACTCGTGTGCCCCAAAGTTTGCTCTTCATCTGGGAATAAAAGGCACGAATCCACATTGAGAAATCATCTGAAATTTCTGTTCATGCAGGGATTCTTTTTGCTGCCCATAAAACCCCGTTGCATAAAGCACTGACCTTTTCAGGAAAGACCTTGCAGGATTTTTGCTTTAGCATTGTACCTGTCAAATTAACTGCACCGGGGAGGAAAATGAATATCCTTGACTCTGTTTGAAATAACAGGGTATTTTCTTATTCACAGAGCTGAGATTTCATAAAGGAATATTCTTCAGCAGCTGCTCTGTTCCCTTGGTGGTTTCCACCCCACAGCAGGAGGTTTTATCCCAACCTTTGGAGTCAGAAATGTCCCAGGCATTGGTGGAAAATTGATAATGGTTTGATGTGAGAATTGTTGAGCAGCTGGGGCAGCCCACTGGATTGAATGATGTGGTTTTTTTCCTTAATTTCTGTAATCTGTGATCAGTCAGGATGAAAATGTCATGGAAGGAGGGCAGGGATAGATGGGATTTTGGCAAGGAATTCTTCCCAGTGAGGGGGGTGAGGAGCTGGGATGGAATTCCCAGATTTGCTGTGGCTGCCCCTGGATCCCTGGCAGTGCCCAAGGCCAAGCTGGACATTGGGGCTTGGAGAAATCTGGGACAGTGGGAGAGGTCCCTGCTGTGGCAGGAGTGGGAATGGGATGGGATTTAAGGTCTTTCCAACCCAAACCAGTCTGGGATTTTGAGAAGCACCCAGTGGAGCTGCCAGCATTGGGATGTGGGTGTGAGGTGTCCCAGCCCTCCCAAATCCATCTGCTCCTTCTCTTAGCACTCCTCCCATCTGTTTGGGTCATGATCGATCCCTCCTGGGGTCCAGAAGTGGAATAATGATTTCCAGCACTAAAATAATGACCTCATTGATCATAATTGTATTGTTTTAATTATGGTTTTCATCTGTTTGAAGCCGTGCTGGGGCTTTGGAAAGATTTCCTGCAGCAAGGTGGGCTTGGGCTGGTGACCATGTCCAGCACCTGCAGTGATCCTGCTTGTTCTGGGTGGGCTGGTGTCCCCCTGCTTTTTGCAGGGTTCCATGGTTGTCAGTGTGCAGTAGAAGTTCCCATGCATTTTCTATAAACACAGTCCTTGTTTTCCTAACTGGCCAAGATTGTTTTGAACTTTTAGATTGTTTTTCATTCCTTTCCCTGGGGCAGAGAAAGATGATTGACCATGTCTTTATCCTGTGAACTTATAGAGGTGTTAACCCCTCTCACCAATCCCTGATTGTCTTAAGAAAGATATAAATGAGAGAATAAAGAAGGACAGGGCCCTTTTGGGTGGTCCTGGCTGGTGATTCAGCTGCTGCTCTGAAACCTGCATGTTTCTGCTGTTGCCAACAGTGCACAGGCTTGGGCTGTGACCATGTCCAGCACCTGCTGTGATCCTGCTTGTTCTGGGTTTCATTGCTGTGCTTCCCTTGGCAAAGACATTTTCCTGTCCCTGCTTGTGGATGGGATTTGGTGTCCTCCAGGGAATGGAGATCTCAGAGCTGTGGCAGCTCTGCAGAACCAGGAAAAGGCTGGTGCAGGTTCTGTTCATCCTAAAGCACAGCTTGCTTTTCATTTTGCTGCCAAAATATCCCTGTGAAGGGTTGGCTCCACCTTCACTGCTCAGGAACAGCCCTGTGACACTTCAACCTTTGATTTGCCACAAGGAAATTACAGGGACTTGGAAATAAAGAATTGTGTGTTAGGGAACAGCTCTTCCTGCACTGGGAAGAAACACAGAGGGATAAAATGATCCCAACTGCTGCTGTTCTTGAGTTCAAGGGGAAAAAGGTGAACTAAGGGTTTTTTAGAGATTTTTTTTTTCATCTTCTCTTCTGTTAAAAGAAGAAATTTTTGCTAATTTTGGCACCTTGCAAAGTTTTAGGTAGCGATGCAGCGCTGAGGTTTAGGCCTGGAAAGTTCCTGGGCATGAACTGCTGGTTCTCCTTGGAGTGGGGGCAAACTGAATCCCTTCAGAACCTTTTGAATGCTCCTTCTGTCTTACAAAGCTCAGGAACTTCAAGCAATCTGTGAGTTTATCAGAATTGTTAAGGGTGGGGAAGAGCTCTGAGATCAGAGCCAACATCAACCCAGCAGCACCTCACCCAAAAATGCCACATCCATGTTCTTGGAACACTTGCAGGAGTGGGGTCTCCACCACTGGAAAACCCTTTCCATGAAGAAATTCTCACTGAAATCCAACCTAAACCTCTCCTTGGAGTGCGGGCAAACTGAATCCCTTCAAAACCTTTTGAATGCTCCTTGTGTATTACAAAGATCAGGAACTTCAAGCAATCTGTGGCTTTATCATAGAATTGTCAAGGGTGGGGAAGAGCTTTGAGATCAGAGCCCAACATCAGCCCAGCAGCCCCTCACCCAAAAATGCCACATCCACATTTACAGAACACTTGCAGGAGTGGGGTCTCCACCACTGGAAAACCCTTTCCATGAAGAAATTCTCACTGANAAAAATGCCACATCCATGTTCTTGGAACACTTGCAGGAGTGGGGTCTCCACCACTGGAAAACCCTTTCCATGAAGGAATTTTCACTGATAGCCAGCCTAAACTTCCCCTTGGAGTGGGGGCAAACTGAACTGCTTGTTCTCCTTGGAGTGGGGGCAAACTGAATCCCTTCAAAATCTTTTGGATGCTCCTTCTGTATTACAAAGCTCAGGAACTTCAAGCAATCTGTGGCTTTATCATAGAATTAAGGGTGGGGAAGAGCTCTGAGATCAGAGCCAGCATCAACCCAGCAGCACCTCACCCAAAAATGCCACATCCACATTTACAGAACACTTGCAGGAGTGGGGTCTCCACCACTGGAAAACCCTTTCCATGAAGAAATTCTCACTGAAATCCAACCTAAACCTCTCCTGGTGCAGCTTGAGGCTGTTTCCTCTCATCCTGTCAGTATTATTTAGGATAATCTTTAATCCAGGGGACGTCCCTTGTTACAGCTGTGGGTTTTCCATGGAGAATATTCCATGGAGAATCCCCAGTAGGAGTGACCACTCCTCCCAAACTCCAGTTTCTCCTGCTGCTTGTCTCCCCTGCTGTGTTTTACCTGCTCTAAAGCCATGAGCAGCTGAGAGGCACCTCCCAGTCTGTCCATGCCCAGAGTGGCTCAGAAATTTGGGATGCTTTAAGGAAAAAGGTGGCACAGGAGCTGCACACAGCCCAGGGAGAGGCAGCTTGGCTCAACTGCTGCACCAAGAAACAGCAAGAGAATGTTGAAAATCTCTTTTTATTCCTCACTTTGTGGAGCCATCACCCCCAGGATGCTGTGGATGTCTGGTTTCCTTTGTTTTTCACAAGATCCTTGGAAAGCCAACTCATTTTTTTGGCTACTTGCCCTCTTTTTGTTGTGTTTTTTTTTTTCCCAACTTGCATCTTGACAGTGTTGAGAGCTGCTGGGTTTCACACATTGTTTTGGAAGAAAGCTCTGAGAGGTTGTTAGGCTGTGTGTCGTGCTAATTCTCTGCTAAGAGCTAATTGAGACCTGAAGAAGCCTTGCCAAATTAATTTCAAATGGAACACAATGATTCCAGTATTATTTTCCCTCCTGGAATCCAAACCTGTGTTGACATTAAGGTATTTTGGGACGACTGTACTCATAAGCATTTTACCATTTAGCAGTTTGGGTTTTATGGTTTTTTTTAACATCAAATTAAGCAAGAATAATTTGATATATTCTCCACTAAATGATGGATAATAATGTTGTTACACGTTTTTGGCTTTTGTTTGGTGCTCTAATTGCTTCAGGAGTAGCAGAAAACCTTGGCAGATTACATTTCCTCAGACAGACCCTTTAGCATGAGCCTTCCTTTAATTTAAAGTTTCCTTACAATTTCCTAATTACAGCTGGAAAAACCCTTAACTGTCATTTTGAATTTCACATTTTATTTTGTGACTCTAATGTTCTCCTCTCCATTGCTGCCTGAACCCCCTCCAGAGGCCCTGGTGTGCAGATCCTCAAAGTTTAGCTCAGCCTGAGATGAGCTCACAAACATTTGAATCCACGTTATTGCACCAGTGTGGGTGTTTGGGATGAAGCTGCATCCGAGTATTTGCTTTCTCATTTCATGCAGCTCTGGGGGCTTTTCCAGCTTTATTCTGCTTTTTCTGCCTCCTCACAGCCACTTTTGGTGCCTGCAGCTCCACATTCCTTGGGATCACTCAGAGATTTTCTCCTTAGGTTCCCACAGGAAAAATGATTCTTTGGGAAATGTGACCATAACCAATTCTGAGAAAATGATGATGGTGCCCTTTGGGAATCTAAAGGCCATGGGGCATCCTGGTGGCACTTGGGGACTTTGGAATGCCAGGTTGGGCTCGATTGTTGCTCTGATTTTTCTAGAGTGCTGTGTTTAGAGTTGGTAGCAAAGGTTCTCACAGATTTTGTGTAAACAATCCATGTTTCTATAACCGGCCAAGGATTGTTTTGTACTTTGGATGTTGTTTTTCATTCTTCTTTCTGGGCTGGAGAATGTGATGGGCTGTGTTTGTCACNCCAACCTGAATCATCCCATAATTCTGTGGAAGAAGGGAAGAATGTTCCACCTTAGCACCCAAACCCACCTGGATGAGGCATTCCAGTTATTTATTGGAATTCTGGCTGCTCAATCTGCATTGAACCCCCCCAGGAAGGGTGCCCACGTCACAGCCCCAAAAAGGAACGTTCTGGGGTTTTTTTAGCACAGGATGTAAGGCATGAGCACAATGTGGGAACACTCAGTGCTTAGAAAAGCAGCAGCATGAAGGAGGTAATTAAATAAAGCTGAAGGTGTTAAATCCCAAAGCTGGGCTCCATTTTTACCAGATCAAAGCTGACACCAAAGCTGATGTTTATTTTTAACAGGGAAGGTGTAGCAACTTTCACTTCACATCTTTTATTTTTTTCACGTCATCTTTTCAGTTCCTACCATTGCCCATTTAAAAATACCCAGGGAGTGAAATATCAGCTTGGGGTTTATTCATCTTTTCCAGTATTGTAAAAAACCCCAATATTTCAGTCAGAGAAGTAACAAAAAACACTTGTTTGATATTATTTTCAGGCTTAAATGCTTTTTTTTTTGGCTGTTAGTCTGGATATCAGATTTCTGTAGTGAACTTTGCACTGAAATTCTGTGAGTTTGACCATCAATGAGTGACTTCAGGATTTTCAGCACTTAGAGCAGCTTGACTGAACAGAGATATTGTGCATATTAAAAAATAGCACTTTGCTCTTAATGTATTATTTTAAAATGATTTTTAATGATTAAAAGAATAGTGACCAACCAAGTTATTAATTGAATACAATTTAGGTAAAATATACCTAAAGCCCTGTTTGCTTTTACCTTGTCAACACGTTCCTTTCCTGAATTTCCATCTTTTTCACTGGCTGACAATGGTGCAGCATTTTTGGCTCCTGAGAGCAGCAGCCTCAGTGCTTAAAAAGCCAGCAAGGCCTTTTCTGGGGTTATTAAATTTTAGGATCAGAAATATTTCATGAACATATTCTACAAAACAAGCTTTTACAGTCGGAGTATGAGCAAGCACTGCCACTATAGGAAGAACTGGAGGGTTTTTATTTTAAAAAAAGAAGGAAATTATTCATGCTCTGACGTAACAGATGGGTGATTGTGGGGCAGGGAGAGTTTAAAGCATATTTCAAGAGAAAAGAGGTGCCAGATCATTGGCTATCACCAGTTTGAAGGTTTATATCACTGAATATGAGCACTGAAAAGTCATCTCCTCTGTCTCTCAGTGCATTGCAGGCAGAGCTTGAGCTCAGCCATTCTTGATGGATGTTTCTCCTTTTGCATCAGAAGTGTTACAGGAAAGCAGACACTTGCAGGTTGTAAAACAGAGATATTTCCTGATCTTGGACTGAACAGGCTCAATGAGAAGGTAAATTCATGATTTTTTAGCATTGCCCAAAATGAGAGCATCTTTAGGATCCAGGTGATGGATATGGATTATCATTGGTGGTAGAAAATATCCATCCTGGAGCACACTCTGCAAATCCTGTTCTTTGAGTGGCTGAACTGAGAATGTAAATTCATGATTTTTTAGTGTTAACCAAAATGAGAGCATCTTTAGAATCCAGGTGATGGATATGGATTATCATTGGTGGTAGAAAATATCCATTCTGGGGCACACTCTGTGCAAATCCTGTTCTTGAACAAGTTGAACTGAGAAGGTAAATTCATGATTTTTTAGTGTTAACCAAAATGAGAGCATCTTTAGGACCAGGTGATGGATATGGATTATCTTTGGTGGTAGAAAATATCCATCCTGGGCCACACTCTGTGCAAATCCTGTTCTTTGAGTGGCTGAACTGAGAAGGTAAATTCATGATTTTTTAGCATTACCCAAAATGGGAGCATCTTTAGAATCCAGGTGATGGTTACGGATTATAATTGGTATTAGAAAATATCTATCCTGGGCCACACTCTGCAAATCCTGTTCCTTGAATAGGCTGAACTGAGAAGGTAAATTCATGATTTTTTAGCATTAATCAAAATGAGAGCATCTTCTGAGAAGGTAATTTCACGATTTTTTAACATTGCCCAAAATGAGAGCATCTTTAGGATCCAGGTGATGGATATGGATTATCATTGGTGGTAGAAAATATCCATCCTGGGCCACATTTTGTGCAAATCCTGTTCCTTGAACAGGCTGAACTGAGAAGGCAAATTCATGATTTTTTAGCATTAACCAAAATGAGGAACATCTTTAGGATCCAGGTGATGGATATGGATTATCATTGGTATTAGAAAATATCCATCCTGGGCCACACTCTGCAAATCCTGTTCCTTGAGTGGCTGAACTGAGAAGGTAAATTCATGATTTTTTAGTGTTAACCAAAATGAGAGCATCTTTGGGATCAGGTGATGGATACAGATTATCATTGATGTTAGAAAATATCCATTCTTGGCCACACTCTGTGCAAATCCTGTTCTTTGAGTGGCTGAACTTTAAACTTCCAGCTTGTTTTTCATTTCATTCAAAGCAATAACATCAAAGATATTAAAAGCAAACCTTTTCCGTCTGTAAATTCCTTGTATATAAGCATTCACCGAACGCCTGTTGAGCTGCAGAGGGAATTCACTGTCAGTGTGTCCAGAGATCTCTTTGGATTTGCTCTGCCTGGGACAGGAGCTTTGCTCTCTCACATTTTGCAGATTTTTTATCCTGGATATGTGGGAAAGGCTTTCCCCTGCTCCTTCCATCTTTTTCTGAGCCTGTCCACATTCCCTGAGCCCTCTGCATCATCCAGGCCCTCTGGAAATGCCTTTGCTGTTCCTGCTCTGACCCTTCCCACCCCTGCCTGACTTCAGCTTCCCCAAACCCTCACCTGGAGATTGAGGAGAGAGAGCATCACCTGCCCTTTGTGGGAGTTGTTTGCTGCTCTCCAGCAACTCCAGGAAAAGGGAAAAATAATAATGTGTGGCTGCTGCCAGGAGGTGTGGAAACTGTCACTCCTCGGGTCACTGTGGTTATCAGGGACGTGAAAAGTCTCTGTCTCTCTTCAAGTGGCTTCAGAGAGAGGGAGCTGAAACAGAGCAGCTGATCCCTGATCCCATATCTGCTCCAATTCCCTTTGGAGCTCCGGGGTGGCAGAGCCACCTCTGTGTAACCCACAGCACTCCTGTGGTGCAGCCTCATCCCCTGGTTCCATTTGTAAGGTTTTGGGGCAGTTTCATTGGTGTGGGCAGCTCTCTGCTGTCTCCTGAGGTACAGCATCATCCCCTGGGTCAATTTGTGAGATTTTGGGGCAGTTTCATGGATCTGGGCAGCTCTCTGCTGACTCCTGTGGTACAGTTTCATCCCCTGGTTCAATCTGTGATGTTTTGGGGCAGTTTCATTGGTGTGGGAGGCTCTCTGCTGACTCCTGAGGTACAGCCTCATCCCCTGGTTCCATTTGTGAGGTTTTGGGGCAGTTTCACTGCTTTGGGCAGCTCTCTGCTGTCTCCTGGGGTACAGCATCATCCCCTGGTTCAGTCTGTGATGTTTTGGGGCAGTTTCATTGGTGTGGGAGGCTCTCTACTGACTCCTGAGGTACAGCTTCATCCCCTGGTTCAATTTGTGATGTTTTGGGGCAGTTTCACTGCTTTGGGCAGCTCTCTGCTG
>VZTZ01038816.1:21472-36324 GCA_013400955.1 Drymodes brunneopygia
GGATGGATGGATGGAGGGATGGATGATGGATGATGGATGGATGGATGGATGGAGGGATGGATGGATGGAGGGATGGATGGATGGAGGGATGGATGGATGGATGGATGGATCCGTGGATGGATGGATGGATGGATGGATCCATGGAAGGATCCATGGAAGGATGGATGGACAAACTGCACAGGAAGCAGGGAAAGCTTCAATGGTTTTATCTACCCCCCCACACTCTGTTTTTAATTTAATTTCTTTTTTTCTCATCTTCCACGTGAAAATATATTTTGGTTCCTGTCACAACCAGACTGTGAGAGCTTTGTGGAGGAACAGCTTAACGAAAAAATCACTTTTATGACATTACCTATTTCTTAATGCTGGAGTTTTCCTTCTGAGGGCTCAGGCACTCCCTGGGCTTGTTCCTCTCTGTGTTTGACTGTTAAAATGTGTTTACTTCGTATGATTTGCCTGTAGCTGGCCCAGTCACGTCTGCACTGTGAGAGGTGTAACAGAAGTACTCAAAAAAAAGATTTAGGAGAAAATAATTGATGATTTTCTGACAGTTCCCTCTTAAAGATATCCAAACAGAAACATTTCTGGGATGAGTTTCAGTTGCGTGTTCCCTTCAGGGAGGTGTGATACTATGATGGCTTTGTGAGGATTCACTCTCCCTCCCACACTTGTTGTCTCATGCTCTTCCTTCTGGACTGTTTTGCATCTTCTCATGCAGAAACCACGTTTCATTTTTAAAAATCAAAGTGAAATTGCCAACTGTCAAAACCAAGTGTGTTTTCTGTAAGTTCTTCTCGAGCACAGATTAACTTTTTATTTGTCAGACTATTTTTGACAACGTGCCTCTTCCACAACCGCTTCAGTCGTGTTCCCTTGAGGAAAAGTTTTCTTAAGGAAAAAATATTTCCATCTCTGAGATGTGGATCACAGTCATTACCTGATATTTGGTGTCATGTTGGGATGCACTTTCCTGTTTTGGTACAGTCTCAAGCACTTTTTAGACTTAGAGCTGTGCATTCAGCACTTGGCAGTCTTTGTATCCCTGAAAATTATATTTCTTAGCCAGAGTTTTCTGATCTACATACACCTGTAATTTTCAGTGGTTTGACAGAATTTAAGGATTTTATTTGGGGTTTTTTGAGAATTATTCTTCATTTTCTCCGGTTTGTCCAAAGCTCATTTTTCCCTCAATGTGTTCTGAAACTGCTGAGGGAGCAGCAGGTGCTTGGTGTTCCTTGAGGGACAATGGTCTTGGCTCCTCTGGAATGTCTCCTGAACAATGTCCTGGAATTGCAGGATCGCCTGCTGGAAGGGCATCTCAAGGATCACCTGATCTGATCTTCCTTGGAAAAGCACCAGGAAATGCTGGGGAAGGGGTTTGGTTCTCCTTGGAGAGCACGTGCTGAGCTCTGCTGTGATTGTCTCTTGATGAGAGGATTCTCATCCTGCATGGAATCACAGAACCACAGGATGGAGGGGACATTACAGAACATCCCATCCCACCTCTGCCATGGCAGGGACACCTCCCACTGTCCCAGGCTGCTCCCAGCCCCAGTGTCCAACCTGGCCTTGGGCACTGCCAGGGATCCAGGGGCAGCCACAGCAAATCTGGGAATTCCATCCCAGCTCCTCCCCACCCTCCCAGGGATCAATTCCTGCCCAAAATCCCATCCATCCCTGCCCTCGGGCAGGTTGTACCCATCCTCCTTGTCCTGGCACTCCAGTTCCTGGTGAATTGTCCCCATCCAGTTTCCTTGGAGCCCCTCCAGGTACTGGAAGGTTCTGTGAGGTCTCCACACCACCTTTTCTTCTCCAGGCTGACCAATCCCAACTCTCCCATCCTGGCTCCATAGGGGAAGTTCTCCAGATCCTTTATCAACTTTGTGGCCTCCTCAGGGCTTGCTCCAGCAGTTCCGTGTCCTCCTTATGTTGAGGGCACCAGATCTGTCTGCAGTACCCCAGAAAGGAATCCATTTCCTCATTATTCCTGTTTTAATTTACTCTTTTCTGTAATTTCTCATATTTTCTGGTCCAGTCTAATGCAAAAACCCACCATTGTAGCAAACTCCTGCTTGCAGAGGGTGAAAATTCCCCTTTCTCCTTTGCTGCTCACAACTCAGATTCAATGAACAGCAATCCCAAACAAGGATTGGATGGAAAACCCAAGGGAGTTGTGAGATGGTCACCAGGCAGTCAGGGGTGAGGCAGGGTTTGAAATTCTCTGTATTTATCTCTGAAAGGCCCCTGCACTTTGCTGTGTGCTCTGGGTGATCTATGGCCTCACCCAGGCCTTGCCAAACCCCACTGCAAGGAGGCAGTTGGCTTAATTAAAGCAGATGGACGTTTTTACAGCTTCCTGTATTTTAGTTCCTGCCAAGACAACTGACAGCAAGAAATGAGGAATTTATGGAGGAATCATGAAAAATTTATGGTGGCATATGAGATTTATTCATCCAGCATAGAAAGTGGGCTTTAAATTCTGGCGTCAGAGCTGCTGGTAGGAAATTTGGAAACAGACTAAACTGTTGGTTGTTTAATATGAATATTCCATGCTGGATTTCCATTCTGTGCACAGAAACATGGATTGGTTTGGGTTGGGAGGGACCACAAAGAGAATCTTGTTCCACCCCTTGCCATGGGCAGGGTCACCTCCCACTGTCCCAGGCTGCTCCAGCCTGGCCTTGGGCACTGCCAGGGATCCAGGGGCAGCCACAGCAAATCTGGGAATTCCATCCCAGCCCCTCCCCACCCTCACAGGGAAGAATTCTTTCTCCAAATCCCATACAAATCTACTTTCCTTCAGCTCAATGCCATTTTCCCTTGTCCTGTCAATGCAGTAGTTGTTGGATTTCTGACTTAGAGCTGAGTCTATTTCAGTGTTAGTCAGGATTTCAAACTCACTATTTGTTTTAGCCAAAACTCCTGGAATAACACCCCTTAGAAGAAAACTGGAGTACTGCCAGTGACAAACTTACCTCAAATCCTTCAATGTTAGATCTTAAAAAAAAACCCCAAAACCTCAACCCAACACTCACATGCACTTCTGAAAAAAACAAAACCAAAAAATTGCTTTAGATAGTTACTTTTTCAGCTTTGCTGAGCACTTTCTGGATATTATCTTCACAGAGCAGAACTCGGTGTGTGGACGTACGAGTCCACAGGGAAAATAACAGCATTTTCCTCAGTCTCATTTCAGCCTGACTGTTGCATTCATTTCCTTTATGACTCCTGACATCTGTGGCACGAACTGTTAATTTGCTTGGTCTGGAAGTTGGTGGGCAATAAGGACTCCACTGAAGGCAGAGTGCAGATCCACTCTTGCATTCAGCATTTTTTGCCGTGGTTCCCCTGACGTGACTGACGACTCCGTCTCGTGCTTAACCTGGATTTGATGGAAATTTGTAAACCTTGCCTGTACATGGAGTTTTGTCTCAGAGCTCGCTGTTCTCTCTGCTGTAAAATATCTAATCCCTTCTGCTTACATGTTTCTGTTGGAGCTGTTCCCTTGTTCTGACATGGAAATCCTCCTCCCCTGTGCAAGTGTGATGGATGGAGCCCAGCACTCGCCTTGATTTAACATGGGGGGAGGTTTGTTAGAGATGATTTTAAGACACACTGGAGTGGGTTTTGGGCAAAGATGTTGGTGTGGGATGAGCAGAACGACTCCAAGACTCCCTGATCATGGAAATTAATCTCCAGATCTGGGGAAAGTCAGTTCAATCTGTCCGAGGTGTCTCACGGAGAGCACGTGGAATGAGATAACGACGCACCGCGATTAACCCGAGATGGGCAGCTGGGGATGAGACCTTTGCCAAGGCCTTCAGCTCGTTCAGTTGGAAGTCTGGAAGGGCTGGATTGTGTTTTGTGGGTAGATTTGTTAAATAGCAAATAGGTGCTGTTAAAGCTTGGTGGGTGCCCAGGGCAGGTTCTTGTGCAGATGAAGAGATTCGCTGGGGTAAGGAACAGGACAGGAAAGGGGAGAATGGCCTTAGGCTGTAAGAAGGCAGGGATGCATGGGATTTTGTGCAGGAATTGTTCCCTGGGAGGGTGAGGAGGGGTTGGGATGGAATTCCCAGATTTGCTGTGGCTGCCCCTGGATCCCTGGCAGTGCCCAAGGCCAGGCTGGAGCAGCCTGGGACAGTGGGAGGTGTCCCTGCCATGGCAGGGGTGGAATGGGATGATCTTTGTGGTCCCTTCCCACCCAAAGCAATGTAGGATCCTGTGATTCTTAGGAAAAGCTGGAGGTTCTCTTTTCTCCATCAGAAGTGTGGGAGATGTCCTTGGGGCTGTAGAAGTGGCAGTTGTGCATGGTCAGGATGAATCCAGCGAATCCTAGAACTGTATTTCCAATTTAGGTTGGAAAAGCCCTCCAAGACCATCATGCCCAATTCCCCCAGCACAGCCAAGGCCACCACTGCCCCATGTCCCCAAGTGCCACATCCACACAGCTCTTAAATCCCCCCAGGGTGGGGACTCCAGCTCTTCCCTGGGCATCTGTGCCTGGGCTGGACAATCCTTTCCATGAAGGAATTTTCCCAATATCCACCCTGACCTTCCTCTGGTGCAACTTGAGGCCATTTCCTCCATCCTGTCTTGTCCTGTCCATGTTCCCAAAGAGTTACCATCAACTCATTTCCAGCTGTGTTAAAAAATGAAATTGCAGTGATACTGAACCAGTTTGCTTTAGGGTTTCAGGGGTTTTTTTGCCTCCTCCCCAGTGCTCTTTAATAATAAATGAATTCTCTCCATGCAGTGAATAAGCCTGTTTGGGATATAAGTACTGCAATACATCTTCCAGAGCCAGGGCTGGATTTGGGAATGCTGCAGGTTCTGTCAGGAGCTTTAGGCTGCAGAGGAGCAATCCCAAAAAAGCCCTTTTTAAAATTAAAAAAAAAAAGGAAATTTACGTGATTTGGTTTCTTTATGAGAGGGAATCACCATGTAAAGGTTGGATCTTTTGTTACTCTCTGGTTTTGTATCACTCAGTTTGGTGCTTGGATTTGGGAATGCTGCAGGTTCTGTCAGGAGCTTTAGGCTGCAGAGGAGCAATCCCAAAAAAGCCTTTTTTAAAATAAAAATATGAGATTTATGTGGTTTGGTTTCTTTATGAGAGAAAATCACCATGTAAAGGTTTGATCTTTGTTACTCTCTGGTTTTGTATCACTCAGTTTGGTGCTNAAAGGGAGATTTATGTGGTTTGGTTTCTTTATGAGGGAAAATCACCATGTAAAGGTTTGATCTTGTGTACTCTCTGGTTTTGTATCACCAAGTTTGATGCTTGGATTTGGGAATGCTGCAGGTTCTGTCAGGGGCTTTAGGCTGCAGAGGAGCAATCCCAAAAAAACCTTTTTTAAAATAAAAACAAAAAGGAGATTTATGTGGTTTGGTTTCTTTATGAGGGAAAATCACCATGTAAAGGTTGGATCTTGTGTTACTCTCTGCTTTTGTGTCACCAAGTTTGGTGCATCAATTAGGAAATTCAGGGTTAAGGAGGCACTGGAGATGCACCAACAGCAGAAAAAGAGGTTTTCCAGTGCTGCTCACTGTTTGTCCACTGGAGCACTGTGAAAGCCATTTAAATGTGATATTGATCTGATCATTGTTGGACTGAAATTTCCCTACACAAATTCTTCAGATATCACTGGGAATAACCTGACTCTCGTTGGGTTTTTTTGTTTGTTTGGCTTTTTTTGGGGTGGATTTTTTCTGGTTTATTTTTTCTTTGTTGTTTTTTGCCCCTCTGGATATTGATTAATTACTTGTGGTTTGATTAATGGATGTGTTTATTTACTCTCAGAGTGCTGCATTTTGACTGTTGAATGCATGAGCAAACTGCTCATGGCACAGTCACAGAATCTCAGGATGGTTTGGGTTGGAAGGACCTTAAATCCCATCTCATTCCAGCCCTGCCATGGGCAGGGACATTTCCACTATCCCAGGTTCAACACCCCATCCAAACTGTGAGCCAGCAATGATCCTCATTTTAATTCATTTTATGACATACAAAATCAAAAATAAATATAAAGAATTAAATTTTGATCCCCCCTTTTTTCTCCTTCATACTCGATTTTTTTTTTATTAATCTCTGTGTGTTGGTTACACAGACTTAAATTTTAAACCTAAATTTATAAAATTATTATTATATTATTATATATCATAATTATTATTATAAACTATAAATTTATTACTCCACCTTATAAGTCTTTTGATCTGCAATTAATAGGATAATTAAAATGTCATGTTAAGGAAAATGACTTTTTTCCTGCCTGGGATATTTCACAATTCACTCACCAGCTCTGGCTCTGGGTTTCCAGGTGAACGTCGTGTCCTTGAGCTCTCCTTGACTGCACTGAGCAATTGCTTTGTCCATTGTCAGCTCACAAAACATCAAATATTCCCTTTTTTTTCCCTGAATCAGGAATTCCCTGGCTCTGGGAGGGGATGGGGGAGATGCTCCAGAGCAGAGCACAGGGACACAGAGGGGATACAGAAGGGATACAGAGGGGACACAGAGGGGACACCAAGTGCAGCTCGTGGCCATCGATCCAGGCTGCAAACACCTGCAGTCTGCACTTGGCTCATTGATACCTGAGCCAGGGCTGCCCAGAGACTCAAAGGTGACAGGAAATTAAAGCCCAGCTTTTGAAAATTAGCAAATGGGATTTTGTGCTCAATGTCTGACTCCCACTGGTCATTGGAAGGGGAATAATGTGGTTTTTTCCTTACTCTGGGAAAAGCTGTAAACATTTTTGTAATTCATTTCACAAACACAAGTGAATAATTCCGTGCTTTTTTCTCTTTTATCCATAACTCAGCGTAAATCAACTTTTTTTTTTTGTAATGAGATTTTGGTGAGTTGTTTTGATGTGAAAGAAATCTAAGAAGTAGCACAAAGTTCTGGTGAAAAAGTTTAAAAAGAAGCAACGACTTGTAAATCTTGCTCATCCTGCAGGGATTTATGTCTGAAAGAACCTGAGCCAGTATTCAGGAACTTTGCTTGAAGAGTGGCAAAAAATCCAATAGAAATTCAAGAAAGCTACTCAGGGAAGCAGATCCTGCCATGCAAATTCACCAGGTTAAGGAGGACGTGATTTGTGAAGGTTTTAAATTTGAACCCATTTTTTTTTTTGAGCTCCTCGGTCCGTTTTGGAGGCTGAATTATGGGATGGATAAGAAAAGGACAGATTTAATGTCAGAATTCAGGCACTTTAGGGCACAAACCCAGAGAATTTATACTGGAGGTATCAGGAGGGATGCCAGCAGTAAAGCCACGGCCACATCAAGAAAGCAGGCAGGGTTTGAAATGTGGTGCAGCTCGTTTTGGGGATGTGCTGCAGGCTCTGACAGACACAGGCTGCCAAAAAATGGGCACAAAAAATGGTCCAGACAGATGTTGCCTTTGGGCCCAGGGGCTGCTGTTGTACTGCTGGACACGAAAGAAACACGCAGACTTTTCAGCAGTAGGTTAGGATTACTCAGGGAGGACAAAAAAGGGGCCTGTCTTTTTTTATTCTCTCATATTTATATTTTTCTTAAGACAATTGTGGATTGGTCAATGAAGTTACCACCTCTATAATTTCACAGGATAAAGACATGGTCAATCATCTTTCTCTGCTTTAGGGGAAAGGAATGAAAAACAATCTAAAAGTTCAAAACAATTTAGGCCGGTTACAAAAACAAGGACTGTGTTTATAGAAAATGCATGAGAAATTCTACTACAGAAGTAAAAACATAGAACACTGCAAAAATCAGGGAGACAGGCTGCTGCAGGGGATGTGCCCTGGCAGATGTTGGGAAAAGGGTTTGCAGCTGGATTTGAGGGCTCAGCCAGGAGGGCAGAGGGGTTTTCTTAGCAGGGATGGGGTCACTGCCCATCCTGGAGAGCAGGGATGTGAGGAGAGCAGGGGGAATCTGGTACCTCAAATGATGTGAAAATAAACAGCAGGGTGATATTTCCTGATATTATTGGGGTTTAGGGATGAATTTATTGATCTTTAAAACTCCCTGATGGGAGGGATTGGGTTCTGCTCCCAGGGAACAGAAACAGGACAAGAGGAAATGAGCTCAAACTGTTCCAGAGGAGGGTCAGGTTGGAGATTTGGGAAAAATTATTGACAGAAAGGGTTCTCAAATGTTGGAAATGTGTTGAGAGGGCAGGGCTGGAGTCCCCATCCCTGGAGGGATTTCAGAGCCCTGTGGATGTGGCACTTGGGGACATGAGCAGTGGTGACTGTGCTGGTGCTGCTGATGGTTGATGATGGGGCTGGATGATCTCACAGGCTTTTTCCTGATATTTGTGAGGTTTAGGGAAGAATTTATTATCTTTAAAACTCCTTGACAGGATGGTGCAACCAGGGTGGGGTTGGGTTCTGCTCCCAGGGAACAGCAACGGGACAGGAGGAAATGAGCTCAAACTGTTGCAGGAGAAGGTAAAATTGAAGATTTGGGAAATTTATTGACAGAAAGATTTGTCAAATGTTGGAATGAGGTGGAGTCCCCATCCCTGGAGGGATTTCAGAGCCCTGTGGATGTGGCACTTGGGGACAAGAGCAGTGGTGACTGTGCTGCTGGTTGATGATGGGGCTGGATGATCTCAGCTTTTTCCAACCACATCAATTATGATTCCATGATGCTGGGATTAGTCAGGCTGCAGTTCTGATTCCTTTAATTTACATTTCAGTTTTACTTCAGTCCTTGAACTGATTCTGGGGCTGTGGCAGAGAGCTGGGAGCGAGCTTGGTGGAAACTCCAACCTAATATTTATCTAAATTTCATGCCAATATAAGGTTTAAAAAAATCAGTGATTTCTTTATCAGGAATTCAGGACATGGTTTTCCATTTTGTGTGAATTTTAATCTCTAATGTGCTAATGACCTTTTTTCAAGAGCATTTTATTATGGCGCCTCGTTTATCACGCTAAAAGATTTTTTTTANCACTGAAGAATCATGCCCTGGATTTGTTACTCAACCAATTGGGCATTGTGGGAAAATTCAACTTTACCAACTTGTTCAGCTCTTCTTTGCTAAAGGGCCATTGTCAAAGATGCTCTGTTTGCCATAAAGGAAGATTTGTAGTGACAGCTTTATATAACAACAATAATCTTAATTTGAATTATTTTTGGAAGGATCTGGGAGCAGCTGGGGGAGATCAGCTGCACGATGTTGACCTTACAGATGTTCAAGCTGATTCATGGAGGAATTAAGTGATTTGCCTGTGCCCATGCAGGGAACAACCAGCAGTGAGGAGCAGGAGTCAGCTCATAGATTATTTTCACATGGAAAGTTCAGCTCCATTTTGATATCTTGTGTATTTTCCCTATGGATATTAACCCATATCTCTGCTGTAATAGCACAGTTCACATCTTGGCTGCAAAAGATGAAAAGTTACTCAAATTTTTATGCAAAATTAAGGAAGGTTGATGTAATATTTAGTTTTTTAAGGTCAGCAAGGTGTGGGCAAATATTTACCCCAAAGAACCCATAGGGCTGTGTATTTTTGGGGAGTTTAAGCTTGATAATCATGGAATTGTCATGGAATTATGGAATGGAATTATAATGGACATTAAATCCATTAATCCCACACTTTCCCTTGTCCCAGGCTGCTCCAGCCTGGCCTTGGGCACTGCCAGGGATCCAGGGGCAGCCACAGCAAATCCTGGGAACCTGTGCCAGGGCCTGCCCACCCTCAGAGCCAGGAATTCCTNATTCAGGACATGGTTTTCCATTTTGTGTGAATTTTAATCTCTAATGTGCTAATGACCTTTTTTCAAGAGCATTTTATTATGGCGCCTCGTTTATCACGCTAAAAGATTTTTTTTATTTTTTATGTGATGCTAAAAGTCACACATAAATTTGATCTTCCAGTCACAGTCCACTTACTTAACTGGGTATTTGATTTAAAGCTGCTTCTGGCTTGAACACATTTTAAAGGTACTTTTGGCATGAATTCAGTTAACTTGAAATATTTTTCAAAGTGATTACCACCCAAATATCAATGGCAAATGGGCCCAATATGATCTTGTGGGCAAGAATATATATTTATATATTTATATATNTTCACATGGAAAGTTCAGCTCCATTTTGATATCTTGTGTATTTTCCCTATGGATATTAACCCATATCTCTGCTGTAATAGCACAGTTCACATCTTGGCTGCAAAAGATGAAAAGTTACTCAAATTTTTATGCAAAATTAAGGAAGGTCGATGTAATATTTAGTTTTTTAAGGTCAGCAAGGTGTGGGCAAATATTTACCCCAAAGAACCCATAGGGCTGTGTATTTTTGGGGAGTTTAAGCTTGATAATCATGGAATTGTCATGGAATTATGGAATGGAATTATAATGGACATTAAATCCATTAATCCCACACTTTCCCTTGTCCCAGGCTGCTCCAGCCTGGCCTTGGGCACTGCCAGGGATCCAGGGGCAGCCACAGCAAATCCTGGGAACCTGTGCCAGGGTCTGCCCACCCTCAGAGCCAGGAATTCCTTCCCAAAATCCCATCCATCCCTGCCCTCTGCCAGTGGGAAGCCATTCTTCCAGTTTTAAAAAACAGATTAAAACTCATAAAAATCTGAAACTGGGAAAAGCTCTGCAAAGGCTCCTCATGGCCTTTCCTGAGGAAGAAATGCTTCTGGAAGAAATAAACCCCTTTTCTTGACCCTCTGCCCAGTGGATCCTGGCACAGCTGGAGAGCTGCCCTTCCCCTGCCCTTCCATGAAGGAGATACTCAAGGAGAGCACTGTATTTTTAATAATTTTTTTATCTAAACTATAAATGTATAAAATGCCCACAACATTCCTCCAGGCAAGAACCCTCACCCACCCTGGCAAAGCCCAGCCACAGAGCCTTGAAGAGAGGAGCAGAAGACTCTGTAACATTTATTTCAAATTAATTTTCTGCCATCCAGCTCCAGCAGTTCATTTTTCCTACTGAATGGGATCTAATAAGACCTAATAGGTGATAAATCAGTTCCCCACTTTCGGGCATGAAGGAACTGCAGTGCTGTGTTCTGCTGGAGCAGGAAGGTCTCCAGCTCTCTGTTCCACAACAAGCAGGGCATTAAAGAGTCTTAAATCATCAGCCTGTCCTTTCCTCAGCTCCAGGACCACTCCTGAGGCTGGGGAATTTCCCAGGGAGGGATCATTCTTTATGGCAAACTCTGGAGCTGCGAGGGAAGCAATTTAAAAAACACTTTAGGAGAGTGGTGCCTCCATCCTGCTCCTGTTACAAATCACTCAGTGTTTACAGAATGTGCAGTTGAACTGATACAGATGGGTTATCAAATTATCCTGATGGAAACAGATAGAGAGGTTGCTTCCTATCAACAGATCCATTAGGGACTAGCACCAAAATGGGATTATTTACTCAGCATCTATTCATCCCCACTAATTTGGCACTGAGGCTTTACATGCAAAACACTCCCAATTCTTGGGGTAATTTGATCATGCAAGACACGTTCCTGATCCATCGTTTTGTAGTTTGGATCCCATAAATTTGTATTTTAACACCCCAATCCTTACCCAGCCCTTCCATAGCCAAGCACATCCATCCCAATTAGGAGCAACAGCAGCTCTAGAGAAGGTTTGGATGAGCCTGGGTTTGTTGTCCTGGGGTCTCTAACCCACACTCCAAAGGCTTTCTTGTTCCAAGGGCTCTTTTTTTTCCCAAGTTTAAATCCTAAAGCTTTAGGAAGGTTCAGAGCTGCTGGAGCTCACAGCAAAGGGGCTCACCAGATCAACTGGCCAAAATCAGCTGGGTTAACTTGGCTGATTTAAGTCACACAAACCCATCTGAGCTCTTCTCCCTGAATCCAGAGGGGGATGTTTGCACAAGGTGCTTTTTTGCAGCAATTTTTGGGAAGTGAGAACATCCAGCAAGAAAGATGAGGAATCAGGAAGGACCAGAGTTCTGCTGGAGAGGAGAAGGCTCCAGGGAGAGCTCAGAGCCCCTTGCAGGGCCTAAAGGGGCTCCAGGAGAGCTGGAGAGGGACTGGGGACAAGGGATGGAGGGACAGGACACAGGGAATGGCTTTAAGATGACAGTGGGGAGATTTAGATGGGAGATTGGGAAGGAATTCCTGTCTGGGAGGGTGGGGAGGAGCTGGGCTGGAATTCCCAGATTTGCTGTGGCTGCCCCTGGATCCCTGGCAGTGCCCAAGGCCAGGCTGGAGCAGCCTGGGACAGTGAAAGATTTCCCTTCCCATGGCAGGGATGGAATGAGAAAATCTTAAAAGTCCCTTCCAGCCCAAACCATTCCAGGATTTTATGGTCAGCAGAGCCCTTGCAGGTGGGAGTTGTCAGCCCAGGCCCTGCAGGTTGTGGATGATGTTCCCCTGGGATGAGGAGTTTCCCAGGTGTTTGTCCTGCCCTCCCTCCTGCTGCTGAGTCCAATAATCCTCCCTGGGCAGTGATGTGTCCATTGACTGCCCTGCACAAAGGAGGAGAGAAAATACTGAATTCAGCTGGAGAGGAGGAAGGGAAGCACAGCTTTGCTCCTCACCCTGATCGATCCCACTCCTGTGGGCGCTGAGACTTCTTAAAGGAGAAAATGAACTTTCAGCTGTTGTCAGAGGCAGCAGTGGAATTACCTTTGCAGTTCCAGCTGAACGAAGCAACTTTTATTTATTCTCTAGAACCAAACAGGAGATAAAACACTCACAGCCTGTATTTTGTTTGTACATCATCATAGCAGCATTTTCCTGCTCGAGGATTAACACCAATTGTGCTTGGATTTGTTATTTACAGCTTTCACCTGGGGGCACCTTGCCTTTATTGAGTAGGAAAATCAAAAATTGGCCTCTCACGGTGTAAAGGCAGAGCTTTGAGCATGGGAGGTCTCTGGCTGCTCAGTGGCACCTTCTGATGTCCAAAATGGGGTCAGCACAAAACGTTTCAAAGACATTCAACACCCTGGGAGTTCCAGCTCTGCCAGAGCTCTGTCCTCACCTGCTGGGACATCCCACACCCTCTGGAAGAGGGACACTGAGGGGCTGGAGAATCCCTGAGGGAGCTGGGAAGGGAATGGAGAATCCTGAGGGAGCTGGGAAGGGAATGGAGAATTCCTGAGGGAGCTGGGAAGGGAATGGAGAATTCCTGAGGGAGCTGGGAAGGGAATGGAGAATTCCTGAGGGAGCTGGGAAGGGAATGGAGAATTCCTGAGGGAGCTGGGAAGGGAATGGAGAATTCCTGAGGGAGCTGGGAAGGGAATGGAGAATTCCTGAGGGAGCTGGGAAGGGAATGGAGAATTCCTGAGGGAGCTGGGAAGGNTTAAGCAGAGAAAGATGATGAACTGTCTTTCCCCTGTAAAATTATAGAGGTGGTAACCTCATTGACCAATCCACGATTGTCTTAAGAAAGATATAAAAATGAAAAAATAAAAAAAGGCAGGCCCCTTTAGTGGTCCTACCTGGTGGTCCTAACTACTGCTCTAAAATCTACATATTTCTTTCGTGTCCAGCAGTACAACACCCAACCTTCATCATTCCATGATTTTCTCTTCAGGGCTGGAGCAGGAGGAGGAAGTCAGAGATTATTTATGGAATCATGGAATTGTTTGTGTTGCAAAAGCCCTCCAAGCCCACTGAGTCCAACCATTCCCAGCAGTGCCAAGGCCAGCACTGCCCAAGTCCCCAAGTGCCACCTCCCCTTGACCGAGTGCTGTTGTCATTAATTTAAGCAAAGCAAGGTGCTAGAATGTTGTTCTGATTTCCAAACCTGTCCCTGTAAATATATTTTAAAAGAATTCTGAAAGAAACCAAGCAACCCCCAAACTCCCTGTGCTGTCCAAAGCAGCTTCCAAAAAAAAATCTGTATTTTCCATTATCTGAAATTCCCTAGCAAGAATCAATTTAAACAGCTGAGACCACTCCATAATTATGATTTGTCACTGACTAATATTTACTTTTTTGATTCATTTAAAACCCCATTTGTTTTATTGTGTGCAAATTAAGAACAAAGCTTCGTGTTGGTCCCTGGATGAGTAATTGCAATTAAGGTGGTGCCTTGCAGAATTAATCCACGGAGGGTTAATTTGGACCACGAGCTGGTTTCAATTCTGTCTTTTTGTTTCTCCACCAGTGAATTATCCTGGGGTGGCACAGAGAAAATCACAGTTATTTGTAGCTGGGATGTGACGTTTAGTTTTAATGGGAGTGTTTTTAATGAGGGTTTGTAGCCTGAATTGCTGATAAAAAGCAGATTAATTCTGTTTGCTCGTTCCACGAGAGGTGAGAGACTCTGAGCTGTGTTTGTGGAAATTTCCTGAAGGAAATTAGGGAATTTCTGCTGAAAATGCCAACATTTGAAAAGTTCAATCACAGGAGGGCTCTGCACAAATCTCTCTTTGTCCCTTTTTAGTGATATTTGGCTCTTCAAGATTTGATGATGCCTCGAGAATTAAAATATCATATATTAAAATATTAAATATTTTGTTGTGAATGTCACCTAAATGAACACATTCCCTTTTATAGGAACAGCATTGGAGTGGTGTCATCTAATTCTCTCATGTCTTGGACGAAATCACAGTTTTTGAGGCGCAAATATTCAATTTTAAATGTTATGTGTGGGGTAGAAGAAGCATCTAACTTTAAATAGGAATAAAGTGAGAATTTCCCAGTTTTAATGCAGCAAAATTAATATTAAGGTATAGATTTAATAAAAATAATAATGAAAAACCTTTCATTGTTTTTCCCACTCAAAGCTAAATGACTCAACCTAAACAAGAAGGCAGAGAGGCTGTTATTTCTTAAAAAGTGAGAGAAAAAGGAAGGTCTTAAAATATAGAGGAAAAATCTTTATCTCAAATGGCACTTTTAGGAAAAAAACAGTTAAAAATTGAAATATTTTGCAATAA
>VZTZ01038819.1:5193-31618 GCA_013400955.1 Drymodes brunneopygia
AGGACACAGGGAATGGCTTCCCACTGCCACAGGGCAGGGATGGATGGGATATTGGGCAGGAATTGTTCCCTGGCAGGGTGGGCAGGCCCTGGCACAGGGTGCCCAGAGAAACTGTGGCTGCCCCTGGATCCCTGGCAGTGCCCAAGGCCAGGCTGGACACTGGGGCTGGGAGCAGCCTGGGACAGTGGAAGGTGTCTCTGCCCATGGCTGGGGTGGCACTGGATGGGCTTTAAGGTCCCTTCCCAGCCAAACCACTCTGGCATTTGCTGATTCAAAGTGAGGACACAGCTCTGCAGCTTCATGTGTCCTGGCAGTTGCTGCCAGCTCCGATGGTTTGTCCCTGTCTTTCCATATTCCAGTCACGTGCTCTGCCTTCTCTGTAGCCTTTTCTCACCCACCCTTGTTTGAATTGCTTGTGACTCCGTGTTGTCCCACTCTACCCCAAGGGATCCTGTGCTGTACCGGTGTCTCTGGTGTGATGGAGCCACTGGTGACTATTCCCAGGGCTGTGATCCCTGTGTGGCTCTTTGATCCAGGTCCCGTAGGAGCAGGGAAGGTGCTTGAGAGGCAAGTGTCATGCAGGAGGCTCTGGCTTCTTGTGAGTGTCTGCTCCCCTGATTTCCTCGCTGTGTGAGCTGGGTGGAAGCACAAGTACAAGGCTCTGTCATGGGCCTCAGGCATTCCTGGCTCTTATCCTTGGGGATCTTAGTCTGGGGCAGATGCCAGTGAAGGAGGAGGTGGGAATGCCACTCCTTACTTGAGGCACAGGAGGAATGGAGAGGGAAGGTGATGACATGTGTCGTGTTTGAGTCCAAAGGTGGACCAGTCTGGTGGCTCACCCCAGAAGCTTCTGGAATCAGCATGAGTTCAGCAAGAGGAAACTCAAATGAGACTTGGGAACGACCTTTTATAGCAAAACCGCTGCTCCAGAAGCCCTAAAACACTTCCATTCTGTGTCCTTGTGTCTGAGCAGGAGCTGGTGGTGGTCTTAAGGGACCTAAAGGTGCCCTTTTAAAATGCTGTTTATTAGAGCTGACACTCTAAGGAGAGAATAGTATGGATACTGCATCCTTTGGATGGTGGGAATCCTGGGTGGTGGAACAGCAAATGGGCCTCTGATCCATGTGATTGGCAGGCCCCATCCGTAGAAAATCCTTCCCACATTTGATTATTCAAGTTCTTAAAGGGTTTTCTTACAGGAAAACAACTCATTTCCAGTGTTAGATGGAAAGGACGTTCACAGGAGAGCTCAGAGATCTGGGGCACTGAATGCACCCAAGGGTCAGGCTTCAGGGATTTCCATTTATTGCAGAAAGCATTTTCCTTCTGGATGCTCTCTTCCCTTTTCTGCACCCTTCTTCCAGGTGGGAGCCCAGCTGCTGGTCCCATCTGTGCCCTGAAGAAGAGGGTTCCCTGCCCCTCAACCAGAAATCCCATTGCCTCCAGACTTGGAGTGCCACAGGGAGCAGGGCTGCAGATGCTGCGCCGCAGGAAGCAGATGGCTGGAAGCTGTTCCTGGCAGGGTTGTCTAGGCTGCTCTGGGAACAGGAGCCCTGCAGAGATCTCTGCAGGGTGTTCAGAGACACCGGTGGCAGCTCAGACCAGTGGAACAACACCCCTGGGAGCGAGGGAAGCACCAAAGGAAGCGTTTTGCTGCTGGGCTGTGGCTGTGAGGTTCAAGGCCACAGTGATTAAAGGCCAGTGCCTCCCCCCAGCCTGCCAGCTCGGCTTCTCCTTAGCAGGAAGGGTGAGAAGGAGGAGAAGCCTTTGAGCCCAGCTCTGGAATCACTTAACTCCTTCCCCAAGGGCCCTTTTAATTGCTCTGAGCCAGCTGGGTGTGTGTCTGCCTTTAAACACACGCAGCTTCCCAAGGTGCTGCCTGGCATCTGCTGAGCACCTAGACTCTGTGATTTCCAAGTTAGAGGTGTTTTTCTTCTTTTTTCTCCTTTTCTGTGATTAAATTCAGGGGTTTGAACCACTGCCCAGTTTAGCGTGTCCTTTGCAGCTCTCATGTTCTGAAAAGTGCTGTGTTTGGAGGAGACAGCAGCAGTGCTTATGGATTAACTGGGAGCGACTCAGCTCACGGGCCTTGGCTGAGCTTTTCCCCTGTGCTAAGCAATGAGATGAGGGGAAGGGATTTATGCTGCTTTCTAGAGACACTTCTGACGTGCTGGGAGGTTTTGATGGGTGATGAGCTGGTGCCACTCCCTTCAGACCTGCTCTGGCTGTGTTTACTTCCCTTCATCCTGAGCAACCCTGAAACTGCTGCTGAAGTGCTACTGGTTTCTGAGCAGTGCCCTTTTGTTCTACAGGGTGTCAAAGGTATTGAACCATGTGGGATTCCCACACTCGCTTGTTTTAGCCACACAGTGGTGGTGGTGAAGCTCTTTGTGGTCAGGGCCTACTGCAGCTGCAGTCCCCAGTGGGTCCTGCAGGGTTTCCAGGAGGAACTTCAAACCTCTGTGGATTTTTGTATGAGACAATGGCTCACCCAAGGACAGGCAGTATTGGCTGCCAAACCTCCCCTGGACTCTTCCAGGGATGGAACAGCCACAGCTTCTCTGGGCATCCTGTGCCAAGTTCTCACCACCTCCACAGGGAACAATTCCTTCCCAATATCCCATCTATCCCTACCCTATGGCATGGAAAGCCATTCCAGCTTGCCTGTCCCTCCAGGCCCTTGTCCCAAGTCCCTCTCCAGCTCTCCTGGAGCACCTTTAGGCCCTGCAAAGGGCTCTGAGCTCTCCCTGAGTCCTTCTCCAGGTGAGCACCCCCAGCTCTCCCAGCCTGGCTCCAGAGCAGAGGGGCTCCAGCCCTGGAGCATCTCTGGGGCCTCCTCTGGGCTCTCTCCAGCAGCTCCAACAGCACAAGGACCTGGAGCTGGGGCAGCTTAGAGGGCCCACCTGAAGCAGGAGATTGCTGTTCCCAGCTGGTGGCTGAGGACATCTGCTAAAAGCAGGTACCTTTCTCATGGCTGTGAGCACAGTGGAGCAGCAGGAAGCTGCATTCCCAATCCCAGCTGTCAGTGTGGGCACAGAGGTGCCATGATGGGCAGCCACAGGCCTGTGGAGAGGAAGGAGTAGTTGAGGTTGTGACAGTGCTAAGCCTGCTGGTGCCTTTGGCTGTGTGAGCCTTTTCCACGTGTTGGAAAAGCCTTTCTCCTTGGCATGCAGAGCAGAGCTGGTCCCAGCTCGTGCCTTGAGTGTTGCAAGGTGTGCGGAGCCGTCACTTAAGGAGAGCGTGGGCTGCTTGTCAGCCCATCTTGGGGCTCTTTAATTGCACTGAAAGTTTGCTGCAATGTTTATTGGTGTCTGTGGAGTCTTGGCTACAGGGAATTCCATCAGAAAAGTTGTTCATTGTTAATTAATGGCAAGTCTCTGGCTGTCCAGAGGGTTTGGAAGAGAACTGGGAGTGCATTGTGGAAATTCAAGTATCACTTCCTGTGGCTGGCTCCAAGAGTGACCACGTTACAAGGGTTTGTGTCAGTGACCTGACTCGCTCTGCTTCACATCTTGCACAAAATTCGATGTCAGTGTGGTTTTTTTTCCTGTTAATTGTGAATTTCCTCTTTGTGGAGAGGTGGGATGAGAGGCAGAAATGTGCTTCGGGAAAAAAACGTTTTATTTGTGCCCTTCACAAAGGCTCTGTCGAAACTTGGGCGTAGTGTTGCCCCTCCTTCCCTGCAGTGCCTTGCTTTACCTGGAATCATCTCCCAATGTGTGTGGGCTTGTGGCTTCCTTGAATGGAAAAGTTCAACTTGATTTCTTTTTCTAGAGATCGTAGAAATTCTCTTTTCTTGCACTGACTTGTGTGTTATCACAGAATCCCAGACTGGTTTGGATGGGAAGGGACTTAAAGATCATTTCATTCCAACCCCCTGCCATGGGCAGGGACACCTTCCACTATCCCATGTTGCTCCAAGCCCTTCCCAGCCTGGCCTTAGACACTTCCAGGGATCCAGGGCCAGCCACAGCTTCTTTGGGCACCCTGTGCCAGGGCCTCACCACCCTCAAAGGGAACAATTCCTTCCTAAGGTCTAATCTAAACCCACCCTCCTTCAGTTTAAGGCCAACCCCCGTATCTTGTTCTCCTGGTTGGTGGGTTGGGATCAAATCCAGTTCTCCAGAGGGTCTGAAGTCTTGCCAGTGTTTGATCTCCCTGGAGGCTCATGGCCTCCATGAGGGATATCTTGACCTGGAGGTGCCAGAACAGCTCACTGACCCTGCAGGAAGCAGGTTTTGGGATATGCCCTTGGGGAGGGCACAGGTATGTGGAAGTTTGGGGGTGGTTGAGAGACTGCTGCCTTCTCTGCTGTCACTGCCACGCTCTCCTGATCCCTCCTATTCTCCTTGGGCACACAGAGCTGGTCTGATCCCCCTCTCTAGTATGTTCCCCCTATTTTTTGGAGCCCAAACCATCTCCAGCAACATAGGGAATTCTTCTGGCTATCCCAGTGTTATTGTAACCAGTTTCCTGTTCCTGCATTTTTGACTCTGCCTTTTCTTCCCCCTCCCCCAGTCTTCCTCCCTGGAGTCACTGCTCTGATCCCTCAGCTGCCACTCCAGAGGTTCACTGCTGACTGAGCCTCTCCTAAGTGCATCCCTGAAGGTTCATCATTCCCAGCCCTGAGCTCACCATCTGTGCAGCCCATCACCTCGCACCGTAGCGGAAGCGCTGGTGACCCATATTCATGGATATTTGATGCTCCCAAACAGAGGGAGCTCCTGGATGCAGCTGGAATTGGCAGGCTGCTTGCCAAAGCCTGCCATCAACATCAAGTGTTGCTCCATGTTATGTATCCATGGGGAAATGACATCCCCTGCACCAGCACAACAGCGGGATGGGGTCAGGACTCAGCACCAGGGCAGTGGGACCAGCTCCCAGCTCCATCCCACCACGGGGTGATTCCGGTGCCAGGACAGAGCCCCAGCCTGGAGCTGCTGTGCTGGAGAGAGAGACTGCACTGGATTCTTCCCTGTGAGGGTGGTGAGGCCCTGGCACAGGGTGCCCAGAGAAGCTGTGGCTGTTCTGTCCCTGGAAGTGTTCCAAGCCAGGTTGGACAAAGCTTGGAGCAACCTGGGATAGTGGAAGGTGTCCCTGCCTGTGGCACTGAATGAGCCTTAATGTCCATTCAGTCCAAAGCAATCTGGGATTCCATGAATCTCCAGCTGGTGTATTCTGAGAACCGAGGCTGTGAATATCAGAGTGTTGGCAGGGCAGGAATGTGGTTTCCTCAATGAATTAGCACATGCTGTGGGGGTTGGGGAGCAGGAGGGAGGCTTCTGCTCAGTGTGGCAGTTCCTTATCGAGGAGGGGGGCTCTGGCCTTGCTGGGACCCTGCAGGTGTTCAGTCCTGGGCTCCTCCCAGCAAGAGACACCTGGAGGGGCTGGAGCGTGTCCAGGGAAGGGAACAGAGCTGGGGAAGGGGCTGGAGCAGCAGGAGAGGCTGAGGGAGCTGGGAAAGGGGCTGAGCCTGGAGAAAAGGAGGCTCTGGGGGGACCTTGTGGCTCTGCACAAGTCCCTGACAGGAGGGGGTAGCCAGGGGAGGTCGGGCTCTGGTCCCAGGGAACAGGGACAGGATGAGAGGAAACAGCCTCAAGCTGTGCCAGGGCAGGCTCAGGTTGGATTTTGGGAACAATTCCTTCCTGGAAAGGACTGTCCATCCCTGGCACAGCTGCCCAGGGCAGGGGTGGAGTGCCCATCCCTGTAGGGATTTAAAAGCCCTGTGGATGTGGCACCTGGGGACATGGGTCAGTGGTGGCCTTGGCAGTGCCAAAGAATGGTTGGACTTGATGTTCAGAGAGGACTTTTCCAACCTCAGTGATTCTGTGACTTTATGCTGTGTTTTGGAGCATCTTTCATTGCTGAACGTCTAAAACCTGCACAGTGAAACCCAGGCAGGAGGAGGGGCACACTGAGGCTGCAGCTGGGACACACGGCCAGGACATCCACATCCTTCCTGCAGCTTCCTGGTGGGAGCCAAACCCACGGGCTCATGTGGTGGGTGCAGCTCTTTGTTGCCAACGTGCTCCTTTCCGGTGCCAGCTGAGAAGAGACCTTGGAAAAGACAAACAGGGCTCGAGTTAATCAGTACCATTAAAGGGCAAGGTGACTCCTCACACATCAGCCAAGGGTGGGCATAGGGCAAACGTGCCTTGTTTTTCCTGGCACGGCTCTGCTCGCCTCCATTTGCTGGCATTGGTTGAGTTTTCTGCCTTCTGGCTTATTTTGAGCCTGAGGTGAGAAGGTTCTTAGCCTTGTGCCCTCTTCATATTAAAGAGATTTGTAAGGAGCAGCCTCGGGGACTTGTTGGAGCTGCTCTGCTGAGTGCCCTGCTCCTGCCTGGAGCACCTGTGAGCAAGATAGGATGTGCAAATCCGTCGTTGCTGTCCTCAGCACAGGTGCCACCAGTGCTGTGCTGCCCCTGTGCACCTGGGTGTCACACCCCAGCACCGCTGGGCCCAGACAGTGGTGATGGTGTGAATCACACCAGGCACATGGTGGGATTCTTGGCATGTCCTGTGCAGGGCCAGGAGCTGGATTTGATGACCCAGGTGGGTCTCTCCCAATTCAGGATACTCCAGGATTCTGTGGCAGTGCTTGGTCTGCTGCTGGCTCCGGGTAACCAGATTACTTCAAAGCGGAATTGTTTTTTCCGGGACAGGAAGGCCATTAGTAGAATCTGTGCTATAAATCTGTATTTTTTTTCCTCTTTGGACACATAATTGGATCTCCCAGAGGCGTCCTGGTTGCATGATTAATGTTGGGTTGAAGCCATACAAGCCATTTGTGTGTGTAAATCCCATAACGCCAGCCAGCTCGTCTGCAATGGCACTGCAGCCACCGGGCCCATCCCTGGCTCTTGGGGTGCCTGTGGCTCCATCCTGGAGCAATCCTGGCATGGACAGGAGGCTCCTGTGTGGTGCCAGTGATAAGATTGTTTCTGCTGATTTTGCTCTTTCCCTCAGGAGTTCTGACCCCAATCCCGAGGGAGCTGTCTGGGCTGGATTGGCTCCTCCCTGGAGCCGTGAGGAGAAGCCGTGCCTGTGAACACGGAGCTATTTTAGAGCAGGGCCCTTTACAAATGCCTGGCTGCTTTGGGAAGGAGACTCTGGGGTGGATGAAATTCCTTCTGGGCACTTCTCCTTTTGCTTTGACCTTCTTTCCCTGAAAAAGGGGCAGGAATCCAGAGTCCAGGCTGGTGGGAATCATTGGTTGTGATAGAAGAACAACTCATAGAAGGATGTGAGTCACTAGGTCAGTGTGTGGAGATCCAAAATGCAGAAGGTGACACTAATTTCCAGTGAGGATGAGGTGAGGGAATGATGGAGCCAGTGCCAGACTCAAACACTGCCAGGTTTGGGGTCTCACAGGTGAAGAAGTGGGAGGGACAACTTCAGTAATGTTTGTAGGGAAGACCCCAACAAGGAAAAGCAGCTAGGGGGGGCTGGGCATGGCCAAGATGTTCTTGGGATCTGTCCCTGAAGATGCCTGGCAGCTCATTGGTATTCTGGGAGCGGCTGTCCTGGGCAGGCAGCCGTGTCCTGGCTGTCCGGAGCGCTGTCCCCAAAGGTGGCAGCCAGCCTGGCACCAGAGCCAGCCCTGATTCTGTCCCTGTGGCCCAGGGTGTCCCCAGAGTGGGCACAGCATCGCTGGCCTTGCTCAGCACACAAAGAAGTGTCCTGGTTGAAGCCTGGCAGGAGCTGGGGGGGCACAGGAAGGATCTAAAGCTGTGGGAGAGCATCCAGAGGGGCACAGACGTGGGGAAGGGTCTGGAGGGGCCACACAAGAAGCAGCTGAGGGCACTTGGCTTATTCAGGTGGAGAGGAGACTGAGAGGAGACCTCATGGATGTCAACAACTTCCTCCCAAGGGACAGCTGTGATCTCCCCTCTCTGTGACAGGGATAGGACCCCAGGGAACCACTGCAGCTGTGTCAGGGAGGTTTAGGTTGGTTATCAGGGAAAGGCTCTTCCCCCAGAGGGTGCTGGGCACTGCCCAGGCTCCCCAGGGAATGGGCATGGCCCCAAGGCTGCCAGAGCTCCAGGAGCATTTGGACTACGCTCTCAGGGATGCACAGGGTGGGATTGTTGGGGGTCTCTGCAAGGACAGGAGTAGAATTCCATGATCCCTGTGGGTCCCTTCCAACCCCAGGATATTCCATGATTCCATGTTTGTATCAGCAAACCTCTGCAGAGCAGCTGCCTTTTCTCCAAGAAACGGCTCTTCCCAGGTCTTTGTGTTCTGCAAGCAAGTTGAAAACCTGAGGCCATGGGGAAAAGCTGTTTATTTAATATTATCCCCAGTCTTTGGAGGGAGAGAGGAAAACTTCCCAAGCCATGAGCTTGGTGAACCTTCCCTGAGATACCTTCCAAGCACGGGCATGGAGGCTCTGGAGTGTTTCCCCTGCCTCACTCCAAGCCTTGCATCTGTTTTCTTGTTCCAGGCTGTTTTGGGGATAATGAGATTAAATCAGTCTCTCCTCCTCCCCTAACTGGTGCTTCAAATCCTATTATCTTGTAAAGCATTTGGAATTCTGCCCCCCAAAATTGCATTAAGCTGAGATGGAAATTCCTTGCGGCTTAGACGTAGCCTCCATACGGCTCTGGGGTTTGTTGCTGCTTGCTCTGCAGCTCCTGTGGCTTTGCTGGTGTGGGGATGCAACCCCTGGGGCTGAATCCCAGGGAGATAGACTGACCCTGCATAGGGAGGGAGTACAGAAATCCTTGCCAAGGATGGGATTCACCCAGATGGGAACAAAAGCTGTAAGATGGGACCCCAGCAAGACCTGGTGCCCCTTTGTGGTCCTGGTGCTTGTCTTGGGGGATGTTGCTTGGCCCTATCCCACCACTTCTCTGCTTCCAGGGAAAAGTGGGGTGTGCAGGCAAGGAGAGGAACAGGTTGGAGCAATCCATGGGTGCAATGACAGGGGCTGGCCCAAGGTCATGGGGCGAGGGGGGGACCTGGAGCTGCTTTTTGCTGAGGGGTTTCCTTTTACCAACCAAACCAAATTTGGGAGCTGTTGGAACGAGTCCAGAAGAGGCCACAGAGATGCTCCAAGGGCTGGAGCCCCTCTGCTCTGCAGCCAGGCTGGGAGAGATGAGGGTGTTCACCTGGAGAAGAGAGGGATTCAGGGAGAGCTCAGAGCCCTTTGCAGGGCCTAAAGGGGCTTCTGGAGAGCTGAAAAGGGACTTGGGACAAGGGATGGGAGGACAGGACACAGGGAATGGCTTCTAAATGGGAAAGGGGGGATTTGGGTGGGATATTGGGCAGGAATTGTTCCCTGGCAGGGTGGGCAAGCCCTGGCACAGGGTGCCCAGAGAAGCTGTCGCTGCCCCTGAATCCCTGGCAGTGCCCAAGGCCAGGCTGGACACTGGGGCTTGGAGCAGCCTGGGATAGTGGAAGGTGTCCCTACCCATGGCAGGGGATGGCAGTGGAGTTCCTGGAAGGTCCCTTCCCAGCCAAACCACTCTGGGATTCTGTGGTTGGGATTGGTCTTGGGCAGATGCCTGTGCTGAGAGCTGAAGGTGTTGTCCCAAGCAGGTGGGTGGGCAGGAGGTTCTGCCCAGCCCAGCACGGAGCATGTGAACCCAGGTGTTCCATAGCCTATGGAATTATTCTTGGGATTCTTATCAAAGTATTTCCCGGGGAAGAGGACTTTAGCCAGGGTAATCTGTGGTTGGAAGGGACTGTGAGAGCAGATAACAGCTCATGCTGCTCTCAAGAGCCAAATTATGTCAAATTTTAACTTTCTAGCTGGAAGTTGTTTCATGCCTTGTCTAGATCTTTGATTTTTATTTCTATTTTTGTTTCCCCCACCACAAACACACCCTGAGCACCTCCAATGTTGTAAAAGTGGTGGGATGAGGGGGAAGAGCTCTCCCTCCGCATTCTCTAAGCTGCCTCTGGTGAAATCTCAGCTCCTCAGTGGAGAGGAGCCCTCTGAGACCCATCCTGCTCAAGGGGTTCCCAGTCCCACTGGAGCTGGAAGTGGGGATGAGATTGGGACCAGCAAGGGAACAAAGGGGTCACAGCAGAGCAGGTGACAGATGGCACTGCTGGGGGATAGGACCCACAGCATTTCTCCTCATCCAGGTGGGGCAGAGCAGTTGGAAGGATCAGCATCTTGCTCCTTGCCTGTATCCACTCAGACAGCTGGAGTTGGCATTTCCAAAGGGTGGAGGATTGGTGGGGGTTACATCAGGAGTCCCGTGGGGGTTCCACACAGGATGGGGCTCAGAAGGTTCCAGATGTCTGGCTTTTCCTGCGAGTTGCTGGAGCCCTAACTGTTGGGTTTTGTTTCCCTTTCCCAGTACAGCGCCGTGGACAGCAACCCCCTGTCCCTGTATGTCATGCATCCCTTCTGGAATGCCGTCGTGAAGGTGAGTCCCTGTCCCGCCCTGAGCAGGACAGCACAGCCCAGGTCACCTCTGTAACACCATCAGCTGCTTCGTTTGTGGTGCCACTAATGAGTGAGGGGCTGCCTGCAGCCTGCCCCAAATCCCTGAATCCCAATGCTTCCTGCTGCCCCGGGATGCTCCGGGTGCTCCTGGCAGTGTTGTCTAACACCCGGACGGTGCAGCCGTGGCTGGAGCAGCGCCTGGTTTGGGTTGGATGGTTTAATGAGTTCATCTGTTCTTTTGCTGCTTTCCCATAGATCTTCCCTACCTGGCTGGCCCCAAATTTGATAACGTTTTCTGGCTTCCTGCTGCTTGTCTTCAACTTCTTCCTCATGGCATACTTCGACCCTGACTTTTATGCTTCTGGTAAGGCTGCATGTTCCTGGTCAGGTGGGATATCTGTCACCTCCTCTGCTGGGAATTCCAGTGCTCCTTGGTGAGGCCTCTGGGTCTGGGCCTTCCCAAAGTGACTGGGACAGAGGAGGGGACTGAACTCATTGGGTTTTGTGACAAGGACTTGTCTGGGTATGACACCTTCCCTCTGACTGCCAGGGGAACGTGCTCCTGGCTGGCAGCGGGCAGGGCAGTGAGGAGGAAACAGCCAGAATCTTGGGTTGGAATTGGCTCTGCCTGCAGAGCAAACAACCCAGTGCCCTTGTTTGAAAATCTAACACGAAAATGTTAGGAAATGCTGCTTCCCTGAAATCAGCAGATTGAGCCTTGTTTTACACATCCCAGCTCACTCCCCTCTTGGCAAAACCACCACCACATCAGACTAATAAGGCCAGATCCTTTTTCTGAGCTTCACCATTCACAGCTTTAAACTTTCTAACAGTCCCCATGTTCATCTGTCTTTGAATCCAGTGGTTCAGTTGTGTCCCTTTGCACGTGGAGGAGTCGCAGGGAAAGGATTAATGCAGTGTGATAATTCTCAGGAGCTTCTTCTCTGTGTTTTTCTCTCCATTAGACCCTGCCAGGTCTGGTTTAGGTTGCTCAGGAGAGTTCATATAGTTCTTCTAAACTGAACCCATTATCAAAGCACAGTTATGTGGGAAAAATCCTGGTTTCTTGGGATTGCCTTTATTGTCCAGGCTGTTGAAGACTCAGGTGGCATCTGTGGCTGTTGGCCAGGATTTGGGCTGGTATGGTCCATAAGCCATGAGAAGAAAAGCTGTCAGCAGCTCAAGGTGAAAACCCCCAGGATGTCAGACATCCAGAATCATGGAATCCCAGAATGGTTTGGGTTGGGAGAGACCCTAAATCCCATCCACTCCCACCCCCTGCCATGGGCAGGGACACCTCCCACTGTCCCAGGCTGCTCCCAGTCCCAATGTCCAGCCTGGACATCCTTGGGCACTGCCAGGGATCCAGGGGCAGCCACAGCAAATCTGGGCACCCTGTGCCAGGGCCTGCCCACCCTGCCAGGGAACAATTCCTTCCCAATCTCCCATCCATCCCTGCCCTCTGGCACTGGGAAGCCATTCCCTGGCTCCTGTCCCTCCATCCCTTGTCCCAAGTCCCTTTCCAGCTCTTCTGGAGCCCCTTTAGGTCCTGGAAGGGGCTCTGAGCTGTCCCTGGAGCCTTCTCTTCTCCAGGCTGGACATCCCCAACTCTCCCAGCCTCAAAAACTGTCTTTGGAAGGATGGAGAAGCTCATGGCTTGGGACCCTTTCACATACATGTTTTGCATGTCCTGCTTAGAAATAGAACTTTCCCTGGTGCTGATGAAGCCTCCAGAATTTTGTGCCTTCCCTCCTCCTTGGATGGCTTTGCAGATGTGCTGCCCTCCCTCCCTTTGCTGCTGCAAAGGCACCATCCTGCTGCCCTGAGGAATCACGAGGTGGCATTTCACAGGATCATTGTTCCCCCAGGAGACCTCCCGGTGCCCTCCTGCTGCCCAGGATCCTCCTGCCCTTCTCCAGTGCCCCTTTGGGCTCTCTGATTGCAGCCAGCTCTGCTGGCTCGCTGCCAGAGCCGTGCTGGAGGAGGTGGAGGTGCTATTAAGGAAGAGCTGGGTTTCCATTGGCAGGATGGGACTGGAGACTGGGCGGGGAATCCTGGCATGTTCTGCGGGGGCAGGGAGTTGCCACATCAAAGAGGCTCCACTTGATGCTCTGTGAGCAAGTGGCTGAGGAGTGTCCTCTGCACATGGCCTGCAGTGGCACTGCAGAACTGGCCCCACTTCTCAGATCCCGTGATTTTGGAGAGCTGGGAGCAAAGGACAAATAAATCCTGGAAGGCAAAGTCCTCACTGACCCGATTTCATGAGCTGTTGTGGGGCAGCTCTGCCGTCACATCCTGCAAAGTTCACATCCCAGATTCACTGTTTGAGTCCTCGTGGCTGTGCCTCTTGGGCCAAAATAAACCCCCTGGAAGCACATCCTGAGCTGTCCTGACTCAGGTCTGTCTGATCCCTGCAGCTCCTGATCACCAGCACGTTCCAAATGGAGTGTGGATCGTGGTGGGGCTCCTCAACTTCATGGCCTACACATTAGGTAAGAGTTTTCCTGGGGGATCAGGGTCACCCACTCGTGCTGTGGTTGTGTTGTCCCCTCTCCAAGCCCACAGGAAGGGTTTGATTCTGTGCTCTTGCCAGGAGCAGTTTCTAGGAGCTGCTTTGCAGTGTGGAGACAAGGAAGTTGTCCCAGAGCATCTGATGGGAAAGGAGGATACTGGAAGTGACTTTGAGATGAACTGTGAAACTCTGTCATGGGTCTGCTTTAAATAATCAGAGAATCCCAGAATGGTTTGGGTGGGAAGGGACCTGCAAAATCCTAAAGTTCCACCCCCTGCCCATGGCAGGGACACCTCCCACTGTCCCAGGCTGCTCCCAGCCCCAATGTCCAGCCTGGCCTTGGACCCTTCCAGGGATCCAGGGGCAGCCACAGCAAATCTGGGCACCCTGTGCCAGGGCCTGCCCACCCTGCCAGGGAACAATTCCTTCCCAATATCCCACCCAAATTTCCCTTTTTCCAGTTTGAAGCCATTCCCCCTGTCCTGTCCCTCCAGGCCCTTATCCCAAATCCCTCTCCAGTTCTCTTGGACCCCCTTTCAGCACAGGAAGGGGCTGCTTTAAGGAATATAAAGGAAATACAAGGAAATAAATACCATCTCATCAGCCTGTTGCATTTTTCAGCTTCCCATGGAGCAGGGGGTGGGAAGCCCACTCCTTGATCGAGGATGGAGGTTGGGAAAGCTGCTGTTCCCTGGCCCATTTTCTTTGCGTGGCGTGTCCAGGAAAGCTCCACGTTTCTTTCCCTCTTTGCAGACGGTGTTGATGGGAAGCAGGCACGCCGGACCAACTCCAGCACCCCCCTGGGAGAGCTCTTTGACCACGGCCTGGACAGCTGGGCCTGCGTGTACTTCGTGGTCACCGTGTACTCCACCTTCGGCCGGGGTTCCACCGGCGTCAGCGTCTTCGTGCTCTACCTCCTGCTCTGGGTGGTCTTGTTTTCCTTCATCCTCTCCCACTGGGAGAAGTATAACACGGGGATTCTCTTCCTGCCCTGGGGATATGACATCAGCCAGGTGGTAAGTGCACGCCCTGAGAACCTGCTGGGTGCAGTGCTGCCCACTGAGGGGTGGATCCAAAGCCTTGGACATCATGGAATCAGTCCATGGAGATGGACTCTCCGTGGCAAACAAGGCTTGAAGGGTGGACGTTGCCTTGGCTCTCCTCTCCCTGGTCCCTGCGTGTTTTGCCCAGCTGAATTGTTGCTTGAGGTAGTTCCCTACGTGGTGCCAGTGTGGGTAAATTGAAGCCTGGAAGTTCAGGATGCCTTTTGGCACTACCAGGATCTGGGCCAAAAACTCAGCGGAGGTAATTGGCTTGTTAATTGCTGTTCCTGGAGCAAAGATTCCTGGGGAGGTGCCCCTCCAGACCGTGGTCCCTGGGCAGTGGGTGTTGAGACTGTTGGTGTGTCCATCCCTCCTTCAGGAATTCTCTGCAGGAAGGTCTTCCTGAAGAGAACTGGGACCTGGGGATGAGGCAGCTCACCTGGATTGCTGGCAGTGCCTTCCTCCAGCCCAGGTTGCTCCAAACTTTGTCCAGCCTGGCCAGGGATGGGGGAGCCACAGCTTCTCTGAGCAACCACCCTCATTGTGAAAAAGCTTATTTCTTATAACTCATTATCTTGTGTCAATTTATTAATCTTTTGGTTTGTCAGATGCTGGGTGGGAAATGTAACAAGTTGGAAGGAGAGTTCAATTAATGCAGCTGCATTAATTGGAATAATCATCTCTCCTACTAAAAGGAGACCAGAGCTGGTCCCTGACTGTACTCTGATCCTTTCTCCCAAAACGTTGCTTAACCCAGGTCTTTGAGCTGCCTGCTGGAGAAAGGCAGGGGTGGAGGGCAGAGCTCCCCTGCAGCGTGTTCCAACCACCTTCAGGGGACTATTAAAGCTGAAATAGCCCTGGTGAGCTTCTCCCTGTAATCCAGCAGCAGATGGATAAGGAAGAGTCCCTGAATGACCCCTCCAGGGTCACTGCAACGGGTTTTGTGTAAAACCTGTGCTTTGGTCACCTCGAGAGTTCAAGACTGTGCCAGGGTGTCCCTCCTGCAGCTCCTGCTCATATCCTTCTCATGAAATCGTTGAGGTTGGAAAAACCCTCTGAGACCACTGAGTCTGGCCATGCCCTCAGCACTGCCAAGGCCACCACTGCCTCATGTCCCCAGGTGCCACATCCTGAGGGTTTTTATATTCCTCCAACGATGTGACTCCACCACCTCCTCAGGCAGCCCCTGCCAAGGCCTGACCACCCTTGAAATTCCTCCTGTTGTCCAACCTGAGCCTGCCCTGGCACAGCCTGAGGCCATTTCCCCTTGTCCTGTCCCTGTTCCCTGGGACCAGAGCCCGACCCCCCCTGGCTGCCCGCTCCTGTCAGGGACTTGTGCAGAGCCACAAGGTCCCCCCAGAGCCTCCTTTGCTCCAGGCTCAGCCCCTTTCCCAGCTCCCTCAGCCTCTCCTGCTGCTCCAGCCCTTCCCCAGCTCTGTTCCCTTCCCTGGACACGCTCCAGCCCCTCCAGGTCTCTCCTGTCTGGAGGGGCCCAGAGCTGCCCCCAGCACTGGAGGTGCCCCAGCAGTGCCAGCACAGGGGACGGGCACTTCCCAAAAGGGACCTGGCTCGGCAGCTCACACTTCCTACACCTGGTAACGTGGGATATTTGTGGATTTGTTTTATTTTTCTCTTTCCTGCTGGTGGGTAGGACTGAACATGTCATAGCTTGGAGCTGCCTGGCACACGCGTGGTGCTGCCAGCCCAGGTCCTGCCAGCCCTGCCCGTCACATTTCTCACCCCTGCTTGTCCTGTGCTTTCTTTCAGACCATTTCAATTGTCTACATAGTGACAGCCTTTGTGGGAGTTGAGGCCTGGTATGCACCTTTCCTGTTTAATTTCTTATATAGAGACCTATTCACTGCAATGATTATTGGTAAGAAACTCCATGTTGAAGCCTGTCTTTTAAACTGCACCTTTTTCCCAAACCCCCTGCTAATGACCTGCTAACACTGCTCTGTTTGCTGCCCCGGGCTGTTGTTGAAGTGACTAATTGAGGGTGTTCTCACAGCCTGCCCTTTCCCAGGATTTCAAAACAGGGTTGTCTGCTGCAGAGTTATTTTGTAGAGCTTAACTCTGCTCTGCCTGGGCTGACTTCACTCCAGGGAAGCTCAGTTTGTTTTCAGTGAGAGCCTGGGGATAAAACCAGTGTGATAAACCCAGAGTTTTTAGGGAATAAAGCCCAGTGTGCAGGGGGTGGTGGGACCTGGCTTCCAGTGGAGCCTCCCCAGCCTTGGGCTGGTTTGAGGGGGGGTCAGGACACTTTTGTTTTGCTGCTCTGGGGCTCCCTCTCATCCCAGAGCCCAAACACTGTGTGGGAGGGAGGTTGCAGCCATGGAGGTGGGTGGGAGCTCTGCTGGTTGGGGATCCTGCCATCCATCCACCCACCTGAACATTACATCATCATCATCATCATCAAATCGAAATAAAAGCCCAGCCTTGCTCTCCTGTGGTCAATCAAAATAAGCCACTGCAGAAGGTAGAGCTGAGCTGATGTTGTTTAATGCCGTTTTCCTAATTCACAAGTTCTGCTCAGTTTGTTTTCTGTGTCCCTTCAGGCGTTCTTTGTAATTGCTTAATTCTGAGTTAGTTGGTGTGTTAAAATCTACTTCTTGCACTTCTATCAGGTGGATGTTCCCAGCTTTCCTTTGACAGCTGTGTGACTTAACATGAATAATGAACGTGCTTCTCCTGTCTGGGAAACTGAGCCCAATTCCCACACGGGGGAGAGGAGCTGGGTTATTAAAGCAGGAATATTGCCAGCTCCGTTCACACACCTTCTGCTGGATAAACAGGGAAGGAGTTGTGCTGGAATATCATGGATAGTGTTGATAGTTCTGGTTGAGGTCAGGATTTTTCAGTTATTTGGGTGCTTTGTATCATTTATCTGGTTAAATGACAACTTTTTGGCACTGTGGCCATTGGAAATGTTTGCATACAGCCAGAGAAACAGCCAATTGCCTTTATTGTGAAAACTCTTGTGCCCAGCCATGTCATGAGGAGTGTGCACTCACCTCCTGTCTCATTAGAGTTGTATTATAATTAAGCTTTGTCACTGTTTAAAGCACAGAACCGAGCTCCTTAATGCAGCCCTTTCAAATGGAAATGTCTTCAATTTACAGCAGACCTTAACTTTTTAATTACAGCTCTTGGGCCAGCCTTGGGAGCAGCTACTTCCAAACGTGCTGAGCTATTCCTGGGGCACCCTCGGAACTATTTTTGGTGCAGGGAACTTAAAGCAGAACCCAACCAGAGCCTCCTGTTTGGGGTGCACGGGGCATCCCCTCTGCCCTGGGGCATTAACGTGGCACTTTTCTCTTCCAGCCTGTGCCCTCACTGTGACCCTGCCCATGAGCCTGTACAACTTCTACAAGTGAGTTTGTACAATCCCAGGAGGGTTTGGGTGGGAAGGGACCTGAGAGCTCATCCTGTGCCACCCCTTGCCATGGGCAGGGACAGTTCCTCTATCCCAGGTCACTCCAAGCCCTGTCCAGCCTGGCCTTGGGCGCTGCCAGGGATCCAGGGGCAGCCACAGCAAATCTGGGCACCCTGTGCCAGGGCCTGCCCACCCTGCCAGGGAACAATTCCTGCCCAATCTCCCATCCATCCCTGCCCTCTGGCACTGGGAAGCCATTCCCCCTTGTCCAGTTCCCTTCCAGCTCTCCTGGAGCCTCTTCAGGTACTTTACTGCAGGCAGCACCAGGGATTTCTCAGTGATTCCATGTATTCTCATTGCTTTCCTTGTGTTTCAGGGCCTATAAAAACAACACCTTGAAGCACCACTCTGTGTACGAAATCCTGCTGCCCCTCGTGTCCCCGGTGTTGCTGTTCCTGCTCTGCACCACCTGGATCTTCCTGTCCCCCACTGACATCCTGGAGGTCCAGCCCAGGCTCTTCTATTTCATGGTTGGAACAGCCTTCGCCAACATCTCTGTAAGAGCTTCTGCTTTATGCTTGAGGAACTGGAGAAATGGTTAAACTGAGTTTTCACCTGTGCTGTGAGCTGCAAAGTGCTGATGGGAAAGGAGTTCCTGCCTCCTTTTGGGGATAAACTTGGAATGGGAGGACTAAATTTTTGGTCAGAATTTAATTTAGCTGCATAGTGGTAGAATCATGGGATTGTTAAAGTTGGAAAAGCCCTCTGAGACCACTGAGTCCAACTGTCCCCCAGCACTGCCAAGGTCACCCCTGCCTGCTCCATGTCCCCAAGTGCCACATCTGGAGGGTTTTTAAATCCCTACAGGGACGGGACTCCACCACTACCCTGGGCCTCTTCCAATGGTTAACAACCCTTTCTAGGAAGAAATTCCTGCTGATGTCCAACCTGAATCTGCACAGCCTGAGGCCATTTCCCCTTGTCCTGTCCCTGTTCCCTGGGAGCAGAGCCCGACCCCCCCTGGCTGCCCCCTCCTGTCAGGGACTTGTGCAGAGCCACAAGGTCCCCCCAGAGCCTCCTTTTCTCCAGGCTCAGCCCCTTTCCCTGCTCCCTCAGCCTCTCCTGCTGCTCCAGCCCCTTCCCCAGCTCTGTTCCCTTCCCTGGACACGCTCCAGCCCCTCCAGGTCTCTCCTGTCAGGAGGGGCCCAGAGCTGCCCCCAGCACTGGAGGTGCCCCAGCAGTGCCAGCACAGGGGACAGTGTGACAGATCACACAAGTGACTGTCCCCTCTGCTCTGGGGACAAACAGCTGTGGCTCCCAGAGCCCACAGCAGGCTCAGGCTCTGTCCCTGTCCCCTCAGTGCCAGCTGATCGTGTGCCAGATGAGCAGCACACGGTGCCAGCCCCTCAACTGGATGCTGCTCCCCATCGCGGCCGTGCTGCTCCTGGTGGTGTCCGGGCTGGCTCCCGGCAGCGAAACGCTCCTGCTGTACCTGCTGACTGCCTTCCTCACCCTGGCACACATCCACTACGGGGTGGTCGTGGTAGGTGACAGCTCCTGGGATGGGCTGGGATGGGGGTGCTGCTGGTTGGGGTAGGGAGTGCTCCCTGTAAAACCGGGAGTGTTGCTGGGAATGGCTCTGCGGTGCTGCCTGTGAGCCTGTGGAACTTGGGCTGGGTTCCTTGTCAGAGGCTCGGGGAGGTTGCACAGGATTGAAAGGAGCTGCACAGGATGTGACTGGGACTGTCCTTCCCTGGGGCTGTGTCAGCAGGGTTGGAAATCAAGCACAAAATCCTGGAATGGTTTGGGTTGGAAGGGACATTGAAGCTCATCCAGTCCCACCCCTGCCATGGGCAGGGACACCTCCCACTGTCCCAGGCTGCTCCCAGCCCCAATGTCCAGCCTGGACATCCTTGGGCACTGCCAGGGATCCAGGGGCAGCCACAGCAAATCTGGGCACCCTGTGCCAGGGCCTGCCCACCCTGCCAGGGAACAATTCCTGCCCAATCTCCCATCCAGCCCTGCCCTCTGGCACTGGGAAACCATTCCCTGTGTCCTGTCCTTCCATCCCTTGTCCCCAGTCCCTCTGCAGCTCTCCTGGAGCCCCTTTAGGCACTGGAAGGAGCTCTGAATCTCCCACTGACGTCTCCAAGGTGCTGGGAGAGCCAGGCTGGAGTGGGGATTTTCCTGCTGGGGAAAGTTGGAACTCAGCAGCTCCAGGGCCTCCCCTGCTGCAAGGGCCGTGCATAGACCCAGGCATTGGTTTCCTCCTCTTGCTCTGGCTGGCTCCCTGGGGTTTGATTATCAGAGAGAACAAACTTGGAGAAGCCCAGAATCCCGTTGGGAATGCCCCAGGAAGCTGCTGAGGAAGGAGCACAAGGGACCAGACATCCCAGCTGAAATGGGGACACCCTCCTTGGGAAGCCCCTTCCCCTGGAGCTCCAGTTCTACCCTGGAGCCTACAGAGTTGAGTCCCAGCTGTAATTACAGCCAAGGACTAATAGCCAGGTTGCCTTGTCTTTCCAATTAGTGTAATGAGGCTTCTGTGAAAGAAGGATTTGAATTACTAAGAAGCTTAAATAAATTTGGTCTTGGAATCACAGCTGGGGATGGGGCTGAGCGTGTGGTGTAATCCTCTTGCACATCCCCTCCTGGGAGATTCCCACTGCTCTGCTCCTCTCTGCTCCTTCTTTCCCTCCCTCTGGCTTTTCAAGGGCCCATCTGTGCCAGCTCCTCTTCCAGGAGTTTGAGCTGAAGTGCCTTTAAAGGCTTTGGGATTGGGGCATAATCCCAAACTGCTCTGAATTTGGGAAGAATGATTAGGAATAAAGCCTCTGCCCTGGCTGTGTCAAGCTCAGCCTCCTTTTGCAGGAAGTAAATGATCCAGCTCCCACTTTGAATGGATTCAGAAACGGATTTGATCTGAGATGATCAAAATAATAAAGGAGGGTAAAATCCTGCAGGCCTGGGCTCAGCATTCCCAACTCCTGCCCCTGAGGAGGGCAAGAATGGAGGTGAGCCTGCTCCCAAGAGAGACCAGGCTGTTGTTTGGGAAGGTGTGGGAAGGGAGCAGGGCTGCTCCCTGTGGAGCCAGTGCCTGGGGACAGGGACAGGGCAGAACAGATGGCAGGGGTTTGGTGGGCACAGGGAGCAGGTCTGGGGCTCTGCCTGCTCCACTGCTCATGCCAGGGATCTGGGATAACCCCCTGGGATCTGGGATAACCCAATCCCATGTGTGCCTCATCCCCAGGTGAGCCAGCTGAGCAGGCACTTCAACATCCGGCCCTTCTCCCTACGGAAGCCCACTCCGGACTGACTGGGAGCAGAGGAGGAGAAAATCGGCCTGCGGGCTGCAGAGGGACTGTAAATACCTGCTGCAAATACCTGTAAATACTTCAGCCATCACCACAGATCCAAACTATCTTCTGGACAGGGCCAAGGACACGCGGGATCCGCTGCAGCCGGGGCGGGGCTGGGCCAGGGCGGCTCCTGCTGCTCTTCCATCCCTGCAAGCTTCGGGTTTTGGGCGGAGCTGGAGGAGGAGGAGCCTTTCAGGTCACTGTTACTGTACCTTAGACCAGCTGAATGTTCCCAGAGAAGCCTCTGTCTCCAGCACTTGCTCAGGGAAAGCTGCTTGGGGATGGAAATGCTTTACCTGAGCAAAGCACCTTGGCCTGCCACCAAAACCAACACAGCTGATTGCTCCGAGGGCAGGGGGACATCCTGGTGGTCGGGGGAGTTCCTGGCCTGTCCCCAGTGCTGCTGTCTGGAGAGCCCCTGTGCTGGGCTGGGACTTTGGGAGCAGGTGGTGACAGTTCTCCCACATTCTGTCCTGCCTTCCTGCTTTTGGGCAAATACTTGCTAACACCTTCGTTGGTTTTTTGGTTTTTTTTTTTAAGGGGGGAAGAGAAAAAAGGACAAGACACTCAAAACTTGTAATTCAATCCTAATTGAGGGGGGGCTTGGAAAATCAGGGCTCAGTTTCCTGTAGGAATGGGAATGTGGCTTCTGTACGTTGTGTGGTACCTGGGACCACATCTCAACATGTTCCTGTGTATCCATGTGTGTTCCCAGTCTGGGAATGGGGTCTGGGCCATGGGAGGTGGCTGCCACCACAGAGCCAAGCTCTCCCCATTCCCACCAGCATGGATCTGCTGTTGTGGGTTGGCTTCATGGGTCCTTTCCTGCTGCCTTGAGCCCCTTTTCCACAGCCAGGAACAGCCTGGCCCTTCCCAACTGCGATTCCACTGCTGGGAGAAGCACCTGAAGCCCCGTGTTGGCCACGTGTGCACCTTCAGGAGGCTCCCAGGGGTGGGAACCTTTCCAGATCTCCCTCTCTTCGTCCCCAGCACCCGCGTGTCTCATCCAGGCATCTCTTTGTTTACTGTCCACTTGTCAAAGACGTGTTTGCGTTGATTTTATTTTTTAATTTGTTTTTATAATTGAGTTCGAGTGGGGTGGTGAAGACTGAACGCTGATTTTCTTTCCTTTTGGCTTGATTCAATGAAGACCTGTGCTTGAATGAAGAGTGTAGCTTAAAGCCAGGCTCTGGAAAGGCTGCATCCGGAAGCGAACAAGCACAGCTGATCGTGCAGGTGGAACTACCATGGGAACAAAGTCCTTCAGACACTGATTGTTGTGCAACGTGGGGCATTCACAGCTTGTTCAGAGCGATTTCCTTCTGCAGGGGAAGCCTCCTCCTGCTCTGGGAAAAACCTTCAACGTGTAACTGCTATTTAATGCTTTTTTTTCTTTTGGAAATTGGAATCACTGTCATGCCGGCAACGAGACTGGAAACCCTGAGGTTGAGCTCGTGAGTTTCGTGGGTTGCTTGGTCAGCCCCTGAGCAGCTCATGGGCAGCCCTTGGTCAGCCCCTGGTCACGGTACAGCCTGTGAGGAGCAACCCAGGCCCTTCCCAGGGCTGCCATCCGTCGTGGGAGGCTCCAGATCTCCGTGTGCTCACGTGTCCGTACGGCCGCGGCGGGGCCGGGAGAGGGGGCGGATGGGTTTTGGAGTTTATTTAATAAAGTAGCTTCCTCTAATCCATTTTACTGATGTTGTACAGCAAAAAAAAAAAAAAAAAAAACCTCCACCGACAACTGATTTGGGCTGCACCTGAATTTTTGACTCCTGCTTTTTCATGAAATAGAATTATGGAGATGATTTTAAGTCGTGTTTGCACAGGAATTAGAGGGAGTCTTCAACTGGGACACAACTTCCTGTGGGACTTGTTCAGATAGCAGCGCTGCGCTGGGCTGGCAACGCTGAAAAATGTGGATGTTGGATGATTTTCTGTCTAGTTTTGTGTTTACCCAACCAGGGGAGAACTGAGCTGTTCCCTCAGGCTTCCAGCTGAACTCTGGACTCCCAAACCTGGCACTTGCCTTGTCCTGTCTCTTCCCATGGGCATCCCTGGCCCCTGAGGACTGGGGTGCTGCTGAGGCTGGGAGGAGTTGTCTGAGCTGAAGTCTTGGTGTGTAGGAAAAACATCCCTCTCCAAACCTGGAACTGCTCCCTCTGCACAGGCTTTATCTTGGGAGGGTTCTGGCTCTTTGGTGCCTTAATTTATTGCACCTTGAAAGTAGAAAAAAATCTTAAATCATCGCTGGGGTTTGGGCTGGCTTGTCCCTGGTGGGGACAGGGACGAAGCAGAGCCCATCCCAGTGCCCAGGCAGCTGCTGGGGATGGGGATTTCTCCTTGGGTTCTTAGAAACCCAGTGATTTCTGCTCCTGGATTCTGAGAGGGGAATAGAAACAAACAGAGAGACCAAATCCTGTTTGGCAGCTGAGAACCAACCCTTCTGTTGCCCACCATGGGTTTAGGTCTTAAGAATTGAAGTGTTGTGGGTAACAGCCCCTGAGGGGGATGTTCCATTCTGGTGGTCACTGGCTGGGCTCTGTCCTTCCCATGGGATGTGCTCCAGAGGATGGAGAGGGCAGGTCCTGGCTCCTCAGCTCCTCCTGTCTGGTGCCTGAGAGCTGATGTGTGTTGTCTCTTCTGCCAGGGATAGTGTTGGGTCAGGTTGCTCCAGGCCTGGGCTGCTGCCAGGGATCCAGGGGCAGCCACAGCTTCTCTGGGCACCCTGTGCCAGGGCCTGCCCACCCTCCCAATCTCCCATCCATCCCTGCCCTCTGGCACTGGGAAGCCATTCCCTGGGTCCTGTCTCTCCAGTCCCTCTCCAGCTCTCCTGAAGCCCCTGGTTGGTCACGGTGGGGTTTGGCAGCCACCTCCCCTCATAACCCTCATCATCCACCTGCCCCAAGGCTTTGCCAGAGCTGGGAGCAGCGTACTGGAAGTGGAGCTCCCAAGGCTCTGGGAACACCTTTAAGCTCCTTAATTAGAGCTGGCCTGGTGTCACCTCCTGGCCCATCAAGGATCTGCAGCTGGGAGCCAGAGCTGGTTTGATCTCGGCTCCAGTGAGGTCCCTGAACTCTTCTCTGAGAGCAGCTGTGCCTGCTTCTGATGGAGCTGGAAAGTCCCTGGGGAAGGGGTGCTTTCAGGAAACCTGATTTTGCCCACTTCTACCTCTGAGCTGTGTCAGAGCAGTGGCTGAGGTGACAGAGGCTGCTCTTGGTGGGACAAGGACAGGATGAGAGGAAATGGCCTCAGGCTGTGCCAGGGGAGGTGCAGGTTGGATATTGGGAACAATTCCTTTATGGAGAGGGCTGTCCAGCCCTGGCACAGCTGCCCAGGGCAGGGATGGAGTCCCCATCCTGGGAGGGATTTGAAAGCTATGAGGATGTGGCACTTGGGGACATGGGACAGCACTTTGGCCTTGGTAGTGCTGGGAATGGTTGGACTTGAGCTCAGAGGGCTTTTCCAACCCCGGTGATTCCATGGTGACCATGGGAGCTACGCTGACCTCTGCTTGTGAAAAAGTCCCTCTGGCCCATCCAGACTTCTCCTGGCTGGAGAAGTCCCTAGGCTGTCTCCAAGGAAGTGGCTGGGCCCTCCCTGCCCTGGGAGCAGAGGTTCTCAGGGTAATTCCCTGCTCACCCTCCAAGGTGCCGATGGCCTCAGCCCACAGCACCTGCAGAGCCCGTTTGATCAGAGCTGCTTGGAGACCTCAAAATCCACCCCCATCCTTCCCTGCCAGCAGGGACACAGCCCTGTCCCTTGGGCTGAAGGGGACATTTATCCTGGCAGTGGCCCACACTGAGGTGCTGTGAGCCCAGGGGCCCCAGTGGCTTTCCCAGAGTCCACAGTCTGGGGGTTCAGGTACTGCAGTGGGTGTGAATTCCAGTCTGTTCAATGCTACTGCTGAAATATTTATTGTGTTTAAGCCAAACAGAAAACTAATAAAGTTCAGTAAAGAATAAAATTTTCCACACTTTTTACTGGTGTTTGTCTTTTCCTGCTGAACGTGGTGAGGAGGAACAGGTGGAGCAGGGAATGGGCTGGAGGGCAGCAGACAGAGATGGATTCATCAAATGACAGTTATTTGGGTGGGAAGGGACACTCAAGACCATCTCATTCCATGGAAAGGGACACCTCCCCCTGTCCCAGGCTGCTCCATCCCCCAGTGTCCAACTTGGCCTTGGGCACTGCCAGGGATCCAGGGGCAGCCACAGCAAATCTGGGCACCCTGTGCCAGGGCCTGCCCACCCTCCCAGGGAACAATTCCTGCCCAATCTCCCATCCAGCCCTGCCCTCTGGCACTGGGAAGCCATTCCCTGTGTCCTGTCCCTCCAGGCCTTGTCCCCAGTCCCTCTCCACTCTCCTGGAGCCTCTTTAGGCACTGGCAGTGTCTCTGCAGATCCTCCAGGCTGCAGATCCTCATCTCTCCCAGCCTGGCTCCAGAGCAGAGGGGCTCCAGCCCTTGGAACACCTCTGCAGGATGTGGGGGAGCAGCCACAGCTGGGCCGGGGAACCTCAGAACAGCACGAGGGACACAGGTGACAGCAGTGACAGGGCATTGCGGGTGATGCTGTCCCAGGAGCAGTGGGGGAGGCTGCAGGCTGGTGGCAAACCTTGAGCAGAGCCCAAGAGCTTCGTGGCCTCTTCCATGCCCTGGGCTGTGCGTTTCCCCCGGGATAAAGCCAAGGTGTGTTTAAGAGATGCCTCCTCCTTTCTCAGCCTCTCCACGGCTTCCCCTAAGCGGATTTTTGTGGTAGGTGTAATGGAATTAAGGGATTGCAGCTCACAATAGGTTTTGGCAGCTCACCGGGTGCCGGCAGCGCGGGCTGCTTCCACCCTCCTGGGGATGCTGGAGAAGGCTGGCCTGGAACAGAAGCCAGATGGAGTTAAAAGAATAAAGGAGGCATTTATTGAAAGGCCTTTAAAGGGCACACCTCGGGCAATGCCCATTGTCCAGTTACAGCTTCAGGGAGTGGAGTCCCATCCCCGGTTTGTCCCCCTTCTTCTCTCACTGCTGTCCGTGGTTGTTTATGTTTTAGGGGCTTTGGACAAACAGGGTGTCCTTGAAACCCAGGCCTGGAGAAATGGTTGTGTCTGAAATAAACGGTAGAACAGTAGCTGACAATTTATGGAGTTTTAGAGTGATACGTTAAAGCAGTACTGGTCTGGAAAATATAAAAGCTAAAACTTAAGGCATCACTGGGAATGCTCCCACCTTCCAGGGGCTGCTCCTGAATAGTCACTGATCATCAATGGATACAATGGCTGGGGCGAAAAGGGACCTGAAAGCTCATCTCATCCCACCCTCTGCCATGGGCAGGGACACCTTCCACCATCCCAGGGGGCTCCAAGCCCCATCCAGCCTGGCCTTGGACACGCCATAAGGTCCATAAGGTCCAGATCACCAGAGGGATGGTGGTGTGGTACCTAAAGATGCCATGGTGTTACCAGTGGAAAAGGAGCAAGGGCAGAAACCTGAGAGATGTTGCTCAGCCTGAACAACAGGAGAGCATTGTCTCGAAGCTGGGAAAGTAGAATGTCCTGGTTTAACAGACAGATGTCCACCAAGGGAGGCAGGAACCTTCCTGTAATGGAAAGATGATCCCCTCCCTCCAAATTATTATAACTTTGAAATTACTGGGATTATAGGCAAAGATACATGTCCTTGACCAGTCGGAGAATGAGGCTTTACTAGGAGATATAGATAATAGATAGATATAGATATAGATATAGA
>VZTZ01038822.1:0-15357 GCA_013400955.1 Drymodes brunneopygia
CTGCATTCCTCCTCCCTCCCCACCCCCAGTAACTTGTAATTCATCAAGTACATTTCCTAAGCATTAATTAAATGGACCAGTGAATATTATGCTGGATAACGAACACAAAGTGCCTATCTTGGCTGTTCCCTCTCAGCAGCAGGGAAATAATGAGTACTGCAGAAGGTGTCTTGGAAGACTTCAGAAGCTGCTGCATCTGAAACGTTTAAGGCTTTTTAGCTGCGAGGACATGTCTTGTCCTGATCAGATTGCTCTCTATTTAGCGTTGGTTAACTGACGGGTTTCTCTGAGACAGCTTAAGTCCCCTCACGTTGCGATGAATGGCAATTCCCATCGTAACCAGCCAAGCATAGACTCACAGTGGTGCTGGTGGAAACTCCTGATCGTTGGGTGAGGGGAAACTGGTACTACCACAATTCTCCCCTGCATTACACACAGAGTCACCCACCTCTGACTCAGGGTTCAGGGAAATGCCTGACTGGCTCTTGGACTCCACAGTTTGATTAGTGGCTCTTCAGAAGAAGGAGAATCCCTGACTGCTACTGGCAGTCCCATCTGTGAACCCATGTGTGTGTGTGTGTATGGGCAAATTTAGCAGTGTTGGGAAGGTGTTTGAACACTAGTGCTCTGTCCTTGCAGTGGGAATAGAAGAACTCAGGACTGCCAAGCACCTGAGCTGGTGGGGTGCTTGTGTGTACAGTGAGAGAAAAAATGAGCAGCACTTCTGATCTCCATACATCAAAAAAACCTCTCAAATACAAAGTATTTAGCATTGCCTCTAACACTCAGCCCTAGATATATCCTGTCAGCCTGAACTTGGCCATCTACCCCCTAGCAGGGACCAGGTTCTCAGCAGTCCAGTTGCTGACTGGGCAGATAGACTGTCATAGCATTTGAGAGCACAAGCCCATGTATTTACTTTCAAGCAGAACCTGCCAATCGATAAAAATATTTCACTGTGATCTTCAACACAATGGTAGTTCAAAACATGACCCCAGCAAATGGATGTCTTGTCTTCTTCAGGTGTCTGTCCTGGAGCAGTGATATCATCCTCCTTCTTGTGAAATTTGAGTCTGGTGGGAGTTAGCTAGTCCAAAAGACTTCTATCCACATCTTTCCCAGCTGGCTGACTCTGATCTGGTTGGGATGCAGGACAGAGCTGCCAGNTACCAGGAGGCAGCAGGAGAGACCTGTGTTAACTTTCACCTCATTGCAGGGGAAGTCATAAAACTGGACGTGAATTTGATTCCAGAAATATAGGGAATTGTAGCTAACAAAATAAAAAGCTGTGGATATTGTTTAACCTGAGTGTGTCCCCTCACCAGCTGCACTGTACTATGAAGTGTCTGCATCTTTACCTACTGTCAATCCATTTTTCTCAGTGTTTCTAAGATGTTGGCCTATTGAATCCCTGGAAAACCATGTGCTTTGGGGATATTTGCTCATTCCTATGCCTCATCTTCTCCATGTACAAAACACTTAGGGATCTGCTTTGGAATATATAGAGAGCAACTCTCTTCATCTCTTCCAGGCTGAATGTCCTGGGAGTCTTTGCAAACTACAAACTGCTCCAGAATGAACATAGAGAAGGGAAGGAATCAAGTAGTGCAGGTACATTCCTCCCTCATATTTGGTTGCAGCATCAAGCAAAGGCACTGAGCATAGTGAGTCCTCTGCCCCCTCCCCACATGGGAAACCCGGCCTGCCCAAGCTATAAAAGCAGCAACCCAGCTCAACATAGTCTGTAAATCACTCCACCGCTGCAATGTCCCCTGGAACTTAGCTTGGCTAGCAAGAGAAGTGCATCTCTGTACAAAAAGATGTGTTAATTTTTGTAAAAAAGCTGTTGTAGCTCATCTTGGCTTGGAGTGATGTGGTTATCTGCCCCAAATATGAGGTGAGGGCAGTGACTGGACCACAGCAAGCACACTGCCTTCCTCCCCTCCTCTCCCTCAATCACCAGGGGAATTGCCACTCAATCTCCTGAGCATTAGAACAGCCCTTTCCTGATCTTTGGTCATTGCCAAGAGTCACATCTTGGCTATTAGAGGTAACTTGCTAGGTGTACTGTGTTGCATAACACCATCCCTCAGCATCTAGAGAGCCTCTTTTATCTGAGAATTTTGGACCATTTCAGGAATAGAAATCCCTCCAGCTGTCCCATGTGTTGCCAGCAGCACATGAAGGTATGATTTGTCTGTCAAAGCTGGCATGAGGGTCACTTATGCACTCTCAGCCCTTGATCAATGCCATGGTTATGGGACCCCTTCCTGTTGCTGCACTGATGACAGCCCATCACACCCACTGGTGTAAGGCACAAACACACAGACTGCAGTGAAAATGGAAACAATGTCTGTGCGACTTTGACCCAGTCAGAGAATCTGTGTGTAGGCACTGACACAGCTATTGCAGCTTGATCCAAATTAGCTACAAATCCTACACTGACAATATCCATCATTTCTGCATGGTACCGATCATGCAGTCTAAATGCTTCCCAAAATTAGACAAGACAATGCTGCCAGCATCAACACGTTCAAAATGTGGCTCAAAACAACAAATTTTCAGAATGCTGCTTTTTCTGCCCCCTTGGGTGGCTGAACGGAAAGGCAAAACAGCTTATCCCCTTCTCTCAACACAGCTCACTTACACAAATACATTCCTAGTTAAGCAGAAAACAGAAATGATGTTATGGGACTCAAGAGCCAGACTGCTATTAAGATGTGTGTGTAATGGATGGCTTAGCTCAGAGCTGTGTGCTAAGTAGCAGAGCCCCATTAGTTCCCTTCCTCAAGCAAAGGTCGGTTTTCACGCAAGTAAATCTTTCGACTGGACAGAAGTTTCTCATATCTCTAAAGAGACTCTGAGGAGCACAGCCTCCCCGCAGGCAATTTATTACACCTTCCCCTGGGTGAACAGAGCAGGGGGCCACCCTGGGAAGGCTGCAATAAATTGTCTGCAGGGAGCCTTGTCTTCCAGCACAAACAAGGTCTGAGCGGCTGTATTTATACACTGTGGCTGGCTGGGAGTGGGGGGGTTTGCAGGGCTGCTGGCTTTTGGGATCTTCCCACTTAGCAGACACACAGCTGGTGCACACCAACCAGCAAAACACATGCTGTGCAAACAGATCCGGGCTATGGCATGGACTTTATAGACAGAGCAGCTCACAGAAGCCCCTGAAAGCAGCTTGGTTGGACTTGCTTGATTATGTGGGCTTAATATTCTGGTTTTTGGCTATTATTTCTACAGCATCCCACAGCAGTGCACAGAGATGTATAGCTATGATGTGAGCAGGAGATGGCTCTTTGTCTCCCCTTCTATGTAGCACAAATTCCCTGGCACAGGGAGTTTCTGGCTCACTGCTAGTACTGACAGTGGGTGAGGGAGACAGCATAGCTGGAAGGAGCTCTGGGAAGAGACAGGTAGCCATGAGAGTGTGTTTGGAGCACCCCAAGGTGCTGAAACATCTCAGGGCAGTTCCCTGAGCTCTCCTGGGATAATCAAGCTCCATGGCAAACTGGGGTCTGGCACTGCCCTCCTTGTCTGCACAGGACCAAGGAAGAGCAGAGGAGCAGAGCGATTTGTGTATATGTAATTTTGTCCCAGCAGCTTCTCCTGGGTGCTAACAGGTGTAATGAGGCTTGGGTGAGAGCAAATTCTGCCAGTTCTCTCCCTCTCCCCCGGCTGCAAATTTAATGTATTTGATAATCTTTTTGTGCATTTTCCCCAGTCCCTGTAAACCCCAGTCTCACACCATGGAGCAGAAAGAGGGCTGTCTGCTCCCCCCTCCTCAGAGAGGAGAGACAGGAGCTGGTGATTTCTCATTCCCTGCCTAGAGAAAGTCTTGGAGCACCACACACCCTTCTCTGGTGGGGAAAACTGTGTATGGAGAAGCACAACCCATTACGTGTGAAAGAAAATAAATTGCTCAGGTTAATTTCATATGGTTCTATTCAGCTCTTCCTGCCATGGCAGGCTACTGTCATTACAGCCCCTAATCTGATTTCTTGGAGAGAAGCAAAGCTGAGTGGACGTGAGTGGCATATACAGCCATGGTGTACTGGGACTGCCATGTGAGTCAGTTTGGGAAGCTGGGAGCAGGATGCTTTCTGAATCTGCACCCCGTAAGTGTCTCTATTCCATGAGTAAGGCAGCAATGCATTTCAGTGACAAGTTCTAAGATTCATCTAGCCCTATGAAGAACCACTGTCTCTCTTCCTTCCCAGGTCAACAGTTTTCAAATGGTCTCTGGCTTCTTTCACTGTTACCATTAGTCCTTTTCTAATGGAATACAGGTTTAAAGATGCCTATAAAGAAGGGCTGAAAGACTAAAATAGCATAAGGACTCATTAACAGCTGAAATCTGGTCCAATTCCATTTAGGCAGCCAGGCTTTCGCCTTGTAGATAGGAAATGCTTCCTCAACCCTGGCTGTGCCAACCTGCTTGAAATAATAATTTTAAATTTATAGAATGCCCTTGATGGGACAGAGGGATGCATCAGGTGAATATGCCTACATCTGAGCAGCGGTCTGAGGTCAGAGAAGAGACAGGTTTTTTTAAGCCTGCAACTTGCTGAATTCCAAAGCAGTCATCTTTGGATGAGTCAGATGAAATAACTCAGATGAATTGTTCCTGAAAGGTGCCTATTTCTTTCCAGTGGTTTTACAGGGAGGCTGCACTAATTAGCCGTGACACAGAGCTGTCTGCCAGGTAAAGATCTCAGCTCTGGTGTGGTGAATCTCATCTCAGACTGCCCACCTGCCCCAGACCTGGACCACTGCTGGTGCACACAGAGTTCCCTCAGGTTAAGGGGAGCAAAGATACCCACGAGCTTTGCACTCTGTGTTTCAGTGCCAGTCTCTTATTTAGGGCCACTTTGTTCTGTAGTAACTGTGGTAACCTGGCAAAATGTCTGGCCTCAGTATCGAGGGTCCTGAACCCCTGCAGCTCCCATGCTGACTTCAGCCGAGCCAGTACATATGAACACATGCCAGATATTGCTGAATGCAGGCATTCCTTTGTGGGAATACTGCCAGCCCATAGATACAAACTCTGCCCCGCAGTGTATTTGACTACTGAGGATTTATTTCACATTTTGTTCCATGCCTTTCTGAAAGAAAAGCCTTTCCATGTGAGACATATTCTGATTTAGTGTGACGACTTCTACAGTGAGTTGTCACTGTTTAGCTGGTGGAGTTGCCCTGAGAACAAATATATTCATTCCTGGGAAAAGATCCACCAGTGGAGTGAATTTTATTTGCTAAGCTTGTTCATATAAATTAACAGACTGACAAACATACAGAAGATAAAGAGATCAGATCCATGCTGGTGGTTCCTTTGCTAAGGATTGCTAATCTCACATGGCCATTGTTTGAGGATGAGAATTCACTGCAGAGGCTGGCCAACTTTGCTTTCCATGAACAAACAGCATGCCTGTGCTCTGGTTCTCTCTCACCTCAAAGCTTTACATAAAAGGAGTAACTTTGCCTTCTTTCTGTCTGTATGAGTCCAAGCAAAATGCTTCCTTCCTGGCCAAAAGGATGTACCTGTATCTGAACCCCTGCAATCTCTGTTTACCTCCTTTGCTGCCCAGGTCTCCACACTGTACTTAGGTTCCTACACTTTACCCCAAAGCTCATGGTGTGAGGTACATTTTCTCTGTTCTCTTCTGGCCTCAAAATACCTCTGTAAAATCAACTAATCAGGCAATCCCTCCTTTTTTTTCCCCTATCCTTTGCTTCTCCTGGACTTTAGTGGTGACTCTCGTCTGACTTGTAAACCCTCTAAGGCAGGGAATTAGTCTCACCAACAACCAAGCAACCAGGAATATAGAAAGCAATCCAGGAAAGCTAATTATAAGGTGAGAACTAATATCACTCCCATCCTGTTGCCCAACATCCCTCATCCCCTGCAAGACACATGGCACTCCCTCTTGCTTTCATATGTGGCTTTAGAGCTATGTAAACAGGTATTAGCAGAGTCTTATAAAATAATATTGCACAATAGCCATGGGGCAGTTCACAGCTGCCCAAGAGTTCTGATTGCTTCCTAGATTCCTATGTTGTTCTCAGTGGAAAGCTTCCAATGAAGCACAAGATGACAACCTGAAGACAGGGAGGCTTCAGTAGCTGTGTAAATGTACAATGGAAGAAGCAATTTCTTACAAACCAAAGCTAAAAACATCCTTCTAAAATCCCCCTCCTTTGACACAGTGCTGTGAAATTTTTGGTCTTTGATAATGGAAGAGAGGAAAGACACTGGAGATCAGTGTTCAACAATGTCAAACCCCAAGGAAATGTGTGTCAAAAGACAAAGCTTCAACAGTGCTGCAGAGATTTAAAAAAAGGGAGGAGAATTTCACACTGCAAAGCTTGTGAAACTTCCTATTTTCGGCATGGTTCTTTCAAGAAGCCTTTCTTAAGAAGGCAGGCTTCCCTTTAAATGTACTTTTAGAGCAGGCTAAATTCTGTGGCATCTTTGGTGGGTATGCTGCCCTTCAACATTGCTGCAGGAATGTTGAGGGTAAAAATCATTGGATGGTCATATTAAAGGTGGAAATGTTTCCACTGTAGCTTCTCCTCTTCACAAACTACCCTTTACTTTTCTTGCCTGAGGCTTCATCTCTTCAGTAGTTATGCAGTGTGATTGAACTGTACATTTACTTCGACTAGAGGGAAAACCCCATACAATTACTAAATCCCAATGCAATAAACAGAATTCTGTGTCATGGGCATCTGGCACATCCAGTCACTTGTATTACTTGTACCACCCCAATCAGGACCCTCAGCTCAAAGCTAAGCTTTATCAGCTGCAATGCTTGGGAGAGGTAATGCAAAAAGGTATCTGCAACCACAGGCAAGCCGTTACCAGTGATATAGTAGGTGTCATGGGCACGCAGTCCCTTAAAAATTAACATGTTTGTGATTAGGTATGGTACAGCACTAATTATCTCTGCTTTCTGCCTTATGGCAGCAGGGGAGAGGGAGCATTCTGTTTATGGTATGTTTATGAATGGCTCTGCAAGCTGCTGCACATGCCCAGATTATGAAAATAAGCCCCTGTCTATGGGTGGGTCTCTTTAGAACCTTTTCTTCAGCCCTTGCTTTAGTTCCCAAGTCAGAACTGAAACCACTGGGTAACAGATATGTGGGGCCTTTCCAACCTCAGCCATCTGGCTGAAGTCAGTGTCTTCAATTGCCTTCTGCTCAGATCAGATTTAGGGATGGACATGGGAACTCCTTATGTGCTGGGAAACTTTTTCAACTTCTGCTAGCATCTGACATCCACAAGGGAAATAAGCAGTAGAAAAGGCACAGTAAGTTAATGACCGTTCCTAACTCTTGAGGCGACTGGCTCCCAGTCCAATCCAAATCATAATTCAGTGACAATCCACTCATTACTTCCATCAGTAAGAGTATAAGCCCAGAGTCAGTCTGGTTTTCACACATGCAGACACTGAATGCTGAGTTTTTCCCTACGGATTGTGATTCCAGAACAGGAGGGGTCACTCATTCACTAACTGTTATATGGATCTGTATCCTAGGATGTCTCTTGGCTGGGATCCTGCTAGAATGACTGGTCTCCACTGTGCTGCCAACTTTCATAAAACAATACAGATGGCAATATTTATGCTTGTTGAGCGGTCTTTGAAATGAATATGAGAGTGGCTCAGTAGCACCGGCTTTCACACATTTTACAGTTCCACTCCTAAGCCCAGCACTTAGCTCTTGCTCACTCAGAGCTTTCCCTGCTTTCCATGGGATCCCTGTCTTAGCACAGACTCCTCAAATTGGCCCCTGAATAAGATGTCTGGTAACTGACTGGCCGTGTTCTTAATGAGCATCAACAGTTTTGTGTAGTTCCAAGCACAGGTGGATCTGGACCTCACACGCAGGAGATGCTCAGCTCTAGATCTACCTTTACGGTTTGAAGCACCCTAAATGTTGACTAAATTCTTCTCTTGGGAGATATCAGGCTAATTCTGGACTCACAGGGCTCTGTGCAGTCTTGATTTGTCCTAAGATATATACACCACTAAATATGGGGACATAACAGAACAAAGAGTCTCTTCTCCTAAAAAGCCTGCCTTGTAATGGAAGTTAAATGAATGACAATCACTGTGCAGAGAAAAAAAAGCTTCACTTGGGGGAAGAAACTCAAAAGTAGGTCTTCAGTTTTTGTGGGTACTATGGAATGAATGAGAATGATGTCAGATGTAATATAACGCTGGAGTGGAAAGCCTAACAGAAAAAGACATAGTTACACTGCGCTGGCTTGTTCTAGACATGAGCTATCCATTAAAAGTAAGTCAAAACCCTCAACTTAATTTTGTACATATGCCATCCCAGCCCCCGGCCTCTCTCTGGGCGTTTCAAAGCTGCAGGAGCAAATTTGTCTTCTCAGAAAATATCTCCCTTGGAGGCAATGGCACTGTGTGCACAAGAGCACTGGCAGCTTCCAGCAGCTTCCAAACACTAACAGCTCCTTGTAAAAATCCCAGATGAAGTTTGAAGATCCCAAACTGCCATAATCTTCATTAAAACTTTTATAGTATGGTCCAGCCATGTAGAAACCAACTGGCTGCCATAAAATGCCATCATTTGTTATTTGTGGGTAATTCACTGTAGCACTGAGTTCAGAAGGTGAATCTGACAGATCTGTACAGGGATTAATTTGGTCCCTGACAAAATGCACACTGTGGGCACGATCCAGAGGAAACTGATGGCTCACCAGTGAGGAAGTGAGTGTTTTCCCTGCAGGTTGCTGGCTCAAGCGGGTTATCCTGGCAGAAAGAGGGCTTTGTTCTGCCACCCTACTCAGCTTGGACTTTCCAGCCCAAAGCCCACAAGTAGAAGTGTAAACACATAACATCTGATCTTGCCCTCATACAACATTTCCCTGTGGACAGCTATGCATGTTGGTGTGGCTACTACTTGTTTACACTTGTGTGAGAACAGTTTGCAAAGCCAAAGAGCTCTAAAGAAACCTCTGTGGAAGTGTTTGTTTGCCCACAGGTGTTTCTGAGAGACTGACAGCCTCACTTCCTGGCCTCCAGGAAACAGGCTCTCTGTAGTTGTATCCCATGGGAAGGGCTTGCTATCAGGCACTTACCTGACACAAAAGTACAAAACAACTGGTCCTGACTTTTTGGGGAAGTCGTGTTCCAGCACCCGGCGGTCCAGCTGAAGCCAGTTCAAGTGTCCCCTGGCAAGAGAAGAGACAATTTTGAGCCTGGCACCGAAGAGGTTTCTCACTCCTCACAGCAATGAGAACTAAGGTGTTACAAAATGTAAACCAAAATGTGTGCTATTTGCCCTGGACTATTGCATGATATTTGAAAAACACACAATAAATGTTTGAGGAGCAGAGGCGATATCATCCTGGCAGTATTTCAGTCCGGGAATCGAACTGCTAAAGTTCAATCTGTCAGGGTGAAAGCTGGCAGCACTGAGCAATCAGGACTGCCCAAAATGTTATAAGCTTCACCTTTTTATTACAGGCCCCTGGAGCAGTTGTATCATTAAAAGTCTGTCAAGATTTTCATTAGAAATCCTTATGGTTAAGAGTTTCCATGATGCCTGCAGTATTTCACTCAAGGCTAAACCTGACTCTACAGCCTCAGACAGTTTATTTGCCACCCACATGCCTGCAATAGCCTCTCTAGGTTTGCCCAGCCCTCGTTTTTTCTTCTTCAGAGAGCTCTTGAAAAACAGCTGCTCCACGAAGCGTTCCAACTCCAATTACGACATGCTGCTTTTCTTTTGCCTAGATGGTACCTGTCGTTGTTATTTTCTCCTATAATTTATCCATTCCTGCCTTGCTGCTGGAAGCTTTCCTGGGCAGGAGGTCTGTTCTTTGTCACATTCCCCACACTGCAGAGTGCTGTGTGTGCATGAGAGGTACTTTTATAAATGCAATTATTTGTATTACAGGGGCATCTCGCTGCCCAGCTGAGATAAAGGCCCTATTAAATTAGGCACTGGGGAAATACCTAGGGTGACATTCAAGCCCCACTGAAGCTGGCCAGAATTTTGCCATTGCATTCAGTGATGCTAGGTGCATCCTGAGAGCTTTTGGCTGTTGATTTCAGTCAGACCAGATTTCACCCAGAGGGAGAGGCAGCCCTTGCCTTCAGTACTCTGCTGTCTAGATAAGCAAGGAGACAGAGAATTGAAATGATTTGGGGGAGAAACTTGAAAGAAATAAAGCAGGAAATGGAACTCAAATGTTCTGAGCTTTATTCCAGTCCCCATTCACCAGCTCATGTTAATCCTCAAGAATAATTCTTCATTCCACTGAAAATGAAAAAAAGGAAAAAAAANTTGCGGTACAGGAGCTGAGGGGAAGTCTGCCCAGCCTGGGATCAGGGTGAGGATGGCCATATTAACTTGTCTGGATGTAGGAACCAACTGGGCTTGCTCTGGGCTCAATGCATAGCTGGGCATGCAGTATGATGTAGATGATCTCCTCATCATTTCTGCTGCTGGGATGCAGCCATCCAGTGCTAGTGTGGGATCCCTGCATGATTTCTTGTTGTTCTGCACAGATGTGTACTTTGATAAGGTTTGATTTTTAAAAGGCAGATGCTCCAGGCTGCCAGAAAATAATCCCCCTCAAAAGATTCTCAGCCTAGGCACCCAAAAAATTAGAGTGATCTACATCTCCCTCTTCATCTCCCCTCTTGTAATCTAGTTTTACCTATTCTTTTTGTCATGAAATGCTGTGATGTTTCTTTTAACAGGCCTCAAGAAGGCTGAAATTAGCTGTGCAGGCCACAGTTAGATCTGGGATTGAAACTAGCCATGATCACCCATTCCTAGCCAAAGCACAACCTAAGCATTTACCACATACGCTACGGTAAAAAACGCTGTCAGAGCAAGGAAAAGCCACACTAACCCTGACATCCTACGCTGAACCTGTCCCGTTGCATTTCTATCACCAACACAGCAGCCTATCAACAACATCAGCAGCTGATGGTGTTACACACCAGTTCCCATTGAGGGCGAGTTGTTGACAATGGGCTTACTGTCTACCTCTATGTTTATTCAACAGCAATGTCTGAGTTTGCCTAACATGCACAAGGAAGNGTGCTGTTATGTTTCTTTTAACAGGCCTCAGAAAGGCTGAAATTATCTGTGAAGGCCACAGTTACACATGGGATTGAAACTAGCCATGCTCACACATTCCTAGCCAAAGTACAACCTGAGCATTTACCACATAGGCCACGGTAAAAAATGCTGTCAGAGCAAGGAAAAGCCACACTAAACCTGACATCCTATGCTGAACCTGTCCAGTTGCATTTATATCACCAACACAGCAGCCATCAGCAGCTGATGGTGTTACACACCAGTTCCCATTGAGGGCGAGTTGACAATGGACTTACTGTCTACCTCTGTGTTTATTCAACAGCAATGTCTGGGTTTGCCTAACATGCACAAGGAAGGGTTGAGAAGCCATGGTGCACAGCAGAAAAAATCACTTCTAGATATTTCTTATTTTGAAAAGACTTGCTCTTTTCATTTTCATTGCATTTTAACAAGAGAAACTGGTTGGTATAATCATATATATATATACATATGCATACCAGTTCCACATTTCTGTTGCACACGTACACAGTTCTGAGTACTGGATAACACATTTAATTGCCACTGAGTTTTTAGGTTGAGGAGTTTCATTACTCTCATCTGCATGGAGCTTAAATCCAAAGCTCCTTCAGAGGAGGAAGGTCACTTAAATCCCTGCCAGGAGCTAACTGCTCACTGTACTCAATTACTACTTAGAGTCTTTCATCGCTGAGGGCTTCGGCACTGCAGATTGTCACCTAACTCCTTGTTTTCAAGCATGCATGTGTGGCACGTAGAGAACAGCAGCAGTGAGCAGTCACTGGTATCTGCCTGTGAATGTGGATATCAGGGAGCAAACTCTGATACTGTTGCACCACAAAATGCTTTGCTCTGGAATCTGTCTTCCTGTTGTCAGCAGAACTATTCATGGAGCACAATCCCATGTAAGACAGGGAAAAGTATGGGCATATAACCCCAGGCATGTAGTAATCCTGACAGTTTTCACGGACCAATTTAGGCAGCTTGTACTGGGATCCTGTAGTTGCTCTGGAAGTTACCTCTGAGACNGTCTAGCTGGATTTCCTCCACAGTTCAATTTAGACACACAAAGTAGCTTTTGTTTCATTATCACCATCGATTTGTTCATTCAGATCCTTCTATCAGTGTATTCAGAAATAGCGGTGCAAACACTTTTGGGGGGTGTGTAGGGAGTTGAATATTGGAAGCCAGATCATTTTCCTCTGTTGGTTGTACTCATGTTGGCAGTTAAACTGGTGTGTCAATAACAACCACATAATCGCTTTTAGAAAAAGAAACTGGGTCCATTTAGGATACAGACTGAGTATGAATTTTGGTGCCCAGGGTCCATTTTGTCGATTGTATGCAGTAGTTCTATTTTCTTTTACAAGTAAAGAGTGGCACATCAATGAGTACTTTGCCTCCAGGTGGTTCTGTTTATATGGTTTTACTGCTTAGTGTCCAGTTTTCTGAAAAGTGGATCCACATTGATTTGTGTTATAAAGGTATTTGGACCAATAAACCAACTCACACCCTTTCAGTGTCAGACTCATTTTGAATTGAACAGACATTGAGAAAGACCAATTCACGTAATAGGAACCATATAAACTATTTATATTTCCATCAATTGCAACAGAAAAAAAACCCTTTAACCTCACAGATTTTCTCAATTACTTTTGAAGGGGCTGAGAAGCTCATGGGGCCATAAGAGTTTAACTATACAAATTTTGCAACACAGTGGACTTGGTGATAAAGGAATTGGTCTAGTGCCAGAGCAGGATGTTATTCTGAGAGCTGCACCCTCTGTTGGACAAGCTGTTCAACCAGGATGTGGGACACCTGCTCCCTCACTTTGGCACTGCCACATGGCTGGAGGGTGGAAATAGGCTTCCCCCCAGCTCCCAGGGATGAGAGGATATTCCAGGGAAGGGTGCTACCCTGCTCTGTGGGGAGCTGTGGAATGCAAAAGTTGGTAGCTCTCAATGGAGCAGGTGACTCAGACCTAAGGACAAGTAAGGGATGTGGAAACCCTGCCCATGGCCCAGATGGGGAGTCTGCAGTGAACAGGAGGGTAATCCTGGCCACTTGCTCCCAGTGAATGCTGGAGGAGCTGATAACAATGGAAACGGTGGATAGCGGAGATTCATAACCAGCTGAACTAAAATCCAAGCCCTTTCCCCAACCCTTTTCACTTTTAATCAAGCAGGATATTGCTCTTCTGGCTTCCTGTGAATCTTGGCCCCTCGTGCTGCACAGGGACACCCTTTTGACCTGTGCTCTCCCACAGTTAATGGTTCACGCTATAAAACGTTCCTATGATCATTAAAATAGGAGGCGTTCTTCTCCCCTCCATAATAATCTGACAATCTAATTTTAGTCACGCTGAATGCAGTAATGACCCTATATTATCACAAGAAACTATTAAGTTGCCAACGCAAAGGTTGTTCCTATTGATTTTCTTCTAAGGTTTTCATGATAGAGCACAACTAATGAATGGAAATCCCCAGTCCAAATAATTGCTAAATAAATTGCTCTCATAGAGCTTTTACTCTTAAACAGAAGAATTGATTTAATACTTTAGTGGCTTTTCTTCTTTCTAAACTTGCAATTTAGCCAACCTCAGACTACATTTATGAACCAGGCTTGTTCTGTTTTAACTGGTTATGAGCCCCCTTCAAGTAAAACACATGGAAACTCAGTGGAGAGTGAAGAGAAAGAACTCCCTGGGGGCCTGTGTCACAGAATTAAAGGGTTTCTTTTTACATTCCTGGTCTGTGTTAGGTAAAGGTCTGGGTTATGTGCCCTGCAAACATACATTAAGAGACTGTTTTTACTACTTTTTGAAGAAGGGGGATTTTTCAATCTTCCATTTCACATTGCAGGTTAAGATCTGTGGTTTCGACAGCCCAGTTTATTTTCTGAAGTTGACTTGGGACATCTATTTCCAAGACTCTGCCCAATGTCCCAGGTATATTCTTTGCTGTGTTCAGACAAATAAAACAATTGTTGTTTGTGCCAACTCTATTCAAAGCATTTTACAACTGAAGAGAAAATACTTTTGTCAAGGTTATTTTCATAGCACTGAAGAAGCCTCAGTGCAAATGATCCAGTCACTGTGGGACAGCAGAAGGACTGCAGATCAGCTTCACACCAGCTAGGACTTGCTGCTTGTTTCTGGGCTTCACCTCTTTGATTTAAAGAGGGTGTCCCCAAATCTTTCATCTGGGCTGGCTGAGCATCTCCTGAAAAGCACCCTGCTCCATCTACAGGTCTGAAGGTGACCAATTTAGTGGATGCCATCACCTACCCTTTGAATCCCGCCTGGACAGTGCACATCCATCTGAATCCAGTGTGTATCTCCAAGCTCTGCCTTGACAACCTCTGTCAGTTCTCACACTTCCTTCCTTTGCTAACCCACGTCTTTGCTCACCCAGTTAAACCTGGAAGTTCCAGGGGAGGCTGGGCTCTCTCTAATTGCTGACACCTCCTCATTAGCTTCCTTTGCACTCCCAGGGGAGCCCTGTGCCTGTCAACTGAACTGAGAGCTGGGACTTGCTCAGCTGCTTTCTGGTTACAGTTTGAGATGTGCCTTGTTTCTCACCTGGGCTCTTGGGACTGTTAAGGGAACATTTTCATCTCCTAGTGTGCTTTGGCTTCCCTGCATGGCTTTCCTCTGCCTCTCAGGCAGCACCCACTGAGTAACTTGCTCTCTCCAAGAATAAACACTGTGGTAGGTTCATTTCCTCCTCCTGCTTTATAAAAGGCCAATGCCTTCTACTGTTGCTCCTCGGAGGATTAGTCTCATTAATTTGTGCTGGGTTGAAGATCTCCTACAGGGCTGAGCTACTCGTGTTGGTAAGCTGGGATAGATTCTGGGATCTCATCTGATTCAGGTCCTGCTTCAGCACATGCCTGTTGCTGAGCATCCTCCATCCTGAGAGCTGTGTCCTGAGATGGCCTCAGGCTGCCCAAGGCAGGTGCTTGCCAAAGGAATTGACTTTAGAGGGGTGATTGCTGCCGAGATGAATGCGGATATGTTTGTGCAATTATCCAGCGGTCTCTGATTACCCAATCCTGAATCATTATTCCAGCAGATAATTTACATTTCCCTGCCACTTCAGCAGGAGAGCAGAACTGGCTCCTGACAGAAATACCACGGACTCAGCTGTTCTGGGGATACAGCAGTGGCTTGAAAATCTTGGTTTTTAAAAATGATTTAGGTGTGGGAAGTCTCTTCCTGATTAACATACAGAGAAAAAAACCTCTTGCAAACCAAGG
>VZTZ01038833.1:1291-25562 GCA_013400955.1 Drymodes brunneopygia
AACTGCGTGAGCCGGCAGTAGGGCACGGCCCCAGGCTGCCTGTACAGCCCGCAAGCTGCCTCGATGAGCTCTGCCATGGGTCAGTAGTCTGACCCCAGTGGGACAGAAGCCACACAGGGCAGAGTCAAGTCCGTAGCACTCCTGCCCTCCCAAAGAGATGGGGCTCAAGTGGGCTTGTCCCTCCTCTGTATACCGTGGCAAAACAGGATGCCCACCCCCAGCTTGGAAACTACTCATAGACAGTGTATGGGGTGTGTAACCACTTTCCTGCCTCATCCTTGTGGGAGCAAGGAGTCACAACAGGGAGGACTGAATTCGCTTTGTCGCTGCTGTCCTGGATAGCCACATTTCAGGCATAACCAGACCATGGAGCCAGGGGACAGCACGCACGTTCCCGGGTCTGACACTCACCCACGGCCCTGTGCTGGGCAGCTGCCAGGTCAGCATCCTCAGGGTGCAGGAGGCGGTACCACGACTGACCGACCAGCTCCTCCCTGTGGTAGCCGAGGTGGTAGGTCACACTGGGGAAGACAATGGGAGTGGGGACTGAGTGCTGTACAGAGCCTGCACCGTGTCAGCAAGGCGCAGCTGCTGCACGATGGAGAATGAAACAACAGAGATACAGAAATAAACTGTAAGTGAGGGAAGAGATTTGGGAAGTGTTTGTGAGAGTCTCAGTGCTCATGCAGTGTCTAGTCTGCATCCCTTGGTGAAGGGAAATGATTCTTGCTGCCTGAGATGTACAGCTGGGGCTGTGGCGCAAGCAGTCACCCCTCACCTCTCCGTGACATCAATAAACGTCATGTCCAGGAGATGCATACTCTGGAATATGTCGTCATGGGAAGCAGCTTCACCATCTGTGGGCGACTGCACAACGGGTGTGCAGAGGGCCAGGAAGGCTGTGGTGGAGGGGGAGGGTGGCCAGCGCAGGGCCACAAAGCGCCCGCACACTGCCACAACTCGATTCCCCCCGTGCTGCAGCCGGAAGGCCTTGGACGTGCGCATCTCACTGACGAAAGTGACTTCTGCAGGGAGACAAACCATTCGGAGCAGGTCAGGGGCTCCCTCGCTCTGTTCCCAGCAGGGCTGGCCCTGGCTCTCTAATCACAGCCAAGGGCAAGAGCAGAGTGGCAAGATCCATGAGATCCCAGCTGAGGCCTCCCTTACCCCTGCCAGGCTCCTCCCGGGCAAGGAGGAGCTTCTTGTGCACATCCTCTCCCACTTGCCCATCCAGGATGTCAAAGACCGTGTCCCCCTGGGCAAGCAGCTCCACCTGACAAAGAGAGTGATGCTCTCAGAGACGGTGCCTGTCTCAGTGGGCCCTGGCTGGCACTGTGGGGACACAGCCTGCTGGAGCCACAGCCCAGCATCTGCTGGGGCAGCATGCTGTGCATGCAATAAAGGCACCAGGATGGATATGGGGACAGTGACTGCAAATGCCCAGTGAGCAGGCCTTACCATGGAGAGGCCCAGGACCTGAGCCACGTTCTCTGAGATGTAGACCAGCTTGCTGTCCACTGAGAGCACAAGCAGAAACCCCGGGAGCAGGGAGAGCAGTTCCGTGCCGAGGGTCGGTCCCACAGGAGGAGCCAAGCCTGCAGTGGGATGATGGTGAAGTGCTGTCTTGGATGGGGCAGGAGCAGTGCCCCACACACACAGAGCCAAGCCAGTGTGGAGTACAGCAGTGCTGAGGGTACCTGGAGGGAACAGCTGAGCCCCCCGCAGCTGGAGGCACACCAGGGCCATGGTGTGGAGGTAGGAGAGCCGCTCCTTCTCCTGAGCAGATATGGGCAGCAGGGAGCGCAGTGCCTGCAGCTCTGCATTGATCTGGTCTCGGCGAGCCTTGGAGGCACTCTTGGTTGACCTGCAAAGCCAGCCATCTGGGACACGGGTCCAGGGGGAGAGGAAGGGACAGCATTCCCTGCCTGTCACTGTGGGAAGAATTGCAAGCTCGGGGATATGGAGTGGAGATGCCAAGCACCTGTGCCAGGTGCTGCCTCTAGGAGAACAAACCTTGTGGGCACAGGCAGAGGTGCTCAAGCCTACCCACGGGCACAGGCTGCTGGTATGGCTGATACTTCTCCTGCTGGACACCAGGTTGGACGATGACCTGTGCTTTGGTGGGGAGCCCATGTGACACAACCTCCCCACCAAACCCCACCAGGATGGAAACTGCATCCAGTGCCACAATGTGCACCCCAGCCCACTACAATATGCCTTTCCTTCTAAGCCACCTAAAATACCTCTGCCCCTCCAAATTCCTGCACCTCCTCCCCATGCACCAGCTGGCAATCCCACCTCCCAGGCTGGTGTCAGCATCTTGCAAGGGCCATCAGACCCCACACCAGCTATCCCGGGGTTCTGGGAGGCCATCCCAGCCCTGAGGGAGGGCAAGAGGCAGGAGGGAGCTCACCTGAATGGCCTCAAGGCACTGGGCGCCTGCTTGGCCCTCGCAGGCAGGCAGCTCATCTCTGCCTGCAGGGGCCGGTGGCAGTGGCTGCAGAAGATGGTCATGGGGCTGCCGGGGCTGGGATGGCCTGAAGCTGGCAGGGAACCGCTGCCTCCTTTGCCTCTGGCTGTGGCTGAACCTGCTGACCCTGCTGCTCCTGGCCTCCTTTTGTACCCTCCTGGGGCGCAGAGGCCAAGCCACTCACGGAGAGAGTTACCTCTTGTGACGCAACTCCAAACAGCTCGGGGCTATTTTTAGAAGGCGGGCTGCTAAAAATAGCCCTTGCAGCCAGCTGCAATTTGAGAGGGGAAGTAATAAAAGGAAGCCAGGGTCTTTAAAGCAAACCTGCCGCTCGGGAGGGGGCAGTGACAAAAGCAGCAGGGATCCCCCTCTGGGGCACACATCTGCTCAGCTCCTGCCAGCCCCGCAGAACATCCTATGTCTAGTCTGTCTGCCTGGGAGCTGCTCTCCAGCATCACTGATGACTGAGCTGGATGCTGGGAGAAGGAGCTGATAAACCAAGAAAATACACTGGAGGCACCTAGACCAAGGTGGTGAGCAGTGTCCCATGCCTAGGCCTGCAGCAAGGTCCTGGCAGAGGAAGGTTAGGGCCACAGTACCCCTGAACCCAAGAGAACTCTTGAAGAGGAGTGGTGTGTCAGTGACCCCTCTCCCTGATGTGCCCTTTCTTTTCTTCCCAGAAAAGACTTCCCTGAAAGGTTTGCTCTCCTAGAGGCAGTTGGCATGGGGTCCTGAGTTTTTCTGGGGCTTATTGTCTCCACTCGATGCCGCAGAGATGGTGATTCCTCCCAATGACAGCCATTCGTGGACAGAACTGAGGAGCCTCTGTGCTCAGCACCATGTGACCCAGCTCAGGGACTCTGGGTGCTCAGGGGGCATTTCCTAGCGCCTGGCACCCTGCAGGGAGAGTGAGCTTGGTGGTTCAGTGCATGGCAAAAAAACTCCACCATTTATTTCACAGCTTGAGAGAGCACCTGTGGCTGAGGCAGCTGATTGAGGAGGGGACTTAGAGCTGCTGGACAAGACAGGGTAGGCCTAAGTCCTCGTGGGTAACCTGCGGGTGCCAAGGAGCACAAAGTCTGAGCCCAGGCTGGGGCTACTCTCCCTCAGCCAGGTGTGCTGCCACAGCACACCCTGTTTCCCTCCAGGCCAATGATGCTCATCACCTATCACAGTGAGGTGCTGCCAACATGTGAAGAACAAGCTCTTGTCGCAATTGTGGTGCCTTCTGTTCTCTTGCCACGGCGTTTTCACCACTCTCACGCCACTCCAGACCACTCCTTTGTGCTTGCATTGGCCACCTCCTGCAGGCCGAGAAGCCCAGGCACCTCTGCAACCTTGTGCTGCTGGGTGAGCACTTGACCCTGGCTATGTGCCAGCCCTCAGGGCAGGGGAGACAGCCTGGGCCCTCTGCCACCCATTCCTGGCATGCAGCCACCACCATCTCGGCTGCCCCTGTGACTTTACATCCCAGGAAACACCGAGTGCTTCCCTAGCTTTCTCTGCACTAGCCCCACTACAGTTGCCACTGGAGCTCCTCTTCGCATCAGACACCTCACATTGGTGGGAAGGGGCTCGAGTACAGTCCTCTGTGCCACCCAGGAAGGCTGTCCCAGGCATCCTTCCACCTCCAGCCCTGAAGCAAGAAGCTACAGGGCATCCACCTACCTGAGGCAGCATAGTCCAGGAGACATAGACCATTTTCCTTCTGTCCTCTTGCAGGAGAGCACAACTCCAGGCAGGAGGCAGGTACCCCAGGGCAGTGCTGCTTCCCTTCTCCACCCCAGGCAGGGCTGTGGCTCACATCAGCCACTGCCTGCTGCTGCCACAAGCCACTGGTGGCCTGCAGCTTCAGGGAAAAGCACCTGGTTCAGTCTCTCCCCTCTCGTACCTTTTCTCCCTCAGTTCATCTGCTAGGACACACAGAAACCATGTCTGTCTCACCATTTATAAAACTCCCGAGTCGCTGTTTTTCAGTGGGAGCTGGGCAGTGTCCAGCTGGGCCCAGACCCCCACACTGGGCTCAGCTTGGAGCTGGGGCCTGCCATTTAGTGCCAGGAAGCTATCAGTGCTGGCAGGAGCAGGTGTAGAGGTTCCTGCTCTCTTGAGGCAATGCAGGAACAGTTCAGGTTGATCCTGACATCAACCCCAGGGCCATGGCTGGTAGTAAGAGTTGATTCAGGCCCTTGGAAAGTGGCCAGACATGGGACAGCACAGCTGCAGTTCTACAGCCAAAGGGAAGGAAGCTCTAGGGCCACCAGCAAGGAGAGGGGTCACAGCTGTGCTGCTGGGGCCAGACAGGTTTTTTCCCCAGTGGCCAGCTCTGCCTGTCCACTTGTGCAGCCCAAAGCATGACAAGGGCAGAAGGAGGCCTAGCTAGGGCAAGACAAACCGAGCTCACACATTCCTTGCTTGAAAGGGCTAAAAATTCATGCAGGCAGTGGAGCAAGAGGTCAGGATGTAGAGGGGTGAGGGCAGGGTGGTAGAAGGACGAGTTGTCTTCAGCCCTGGTTGGAGACAATGGGGCGGCTGATGGTGCTGTTTGTTGTCATGGCTGAGAGTTCCCATCTGTAACACACCAAGAGGATACACTGAGAGAAAGCACAAACACAGGGCTCGAGAAGCTTTGCTTCAAGTCAGCCTCAGCTGTAGTCTCCAGCCCAGCCCCCCTCAAAGGTGCACAGTGCCAAGGGCCCCAGGCAGCCCTCAGCCAGGGCTGGAGCACCTCAAGGTCAGGGAACACCTACAGAGTGACCTCCCAGCAAGGCACACCATACCTGATGTCATGGGGAAGGCAGGACTGGTCCAGGTTGTACTGAATCACTGCTAGCTTACACAGTGTCTTCAGACTGGGGCCTGTGAAAAAAAGGCAGTTAAGCTACAGCAGGCCTTGACTGGACACCACGGAGGCTGCAGCATCATGCAATCAGTGCCACAGGAAACAGGGCAGAGCCTTATCTGAGGGACAAGGCAGAGTGCACACCAGGGACAGGCTGGGGTGGTTTCTGCAAGAGGTCTGCATGCAGGAGTACACAAAGCATGGCTGCACCTCTGGCTGCTCTGCCTTAAGCCAAGCACACTGGTCAGACACAGCTGTCTGGCTCTGGGACATGGCACCTGGAGCCATGTAGGACACAGTTGGGTGCTTCACAGCAGGGCCTGCTCACAGGGCACCTTGTGGCAAGAGGTACAGGCTGGGCAGGAAGTGCTCACGTACTGAAGTCGAGGATGTAGAGATCTGAGTGATCCATCAGGTCGAATTCATCACCCATTCCCTCCTCTGGAGATGGGCTGCAGAAACCAAGCACACTGTGTCAGTCAGTGCTAAAATTCTTACACACTAGCTCTCCAAGGGCTGAGCAAGTCCAGGAATGTTTCTGGCCTGCCTGTCCCATGCAGGGGCCCTCTGATCCCTCCTGCCCCTCTGATGCCCAAGCAGCACCCGAAGTCATCACTGTCCCAGCTCCTTGCAGAGTAGGCAGAGCTGCACAGAGCCAGGGAGCAGAAACCCACACTGTTTCCTCTGCAGGGCATGGGGGATCTGCCTCCTTTTCACAAATGACCATGATGATTCCAGCCATGAGGCTCCCCTTCACCTCACCTGTCCATCACTCCTGTTCCTCACGTAGTTAAGACCTACTGCAATTATTTCAGCTTGGCCACTGAGATGCTGTAAGAGGAGTGTAGAGAAAGCAGCTAGAAAACATCTGCATGGCAGGGCAAGCGGAGACATTTCTCAGTCCGACCCAGGAATCACTTTGTACTCTAGCCATAGCCGGAGTGGTTGTGCCAAAATGGAGATGGCATTTCAGAAGACTGTAACTGAGCAGTGCAGCAATCATTTTAAACCAATTCCAATTGGCTGATACTCCCATCTGATGTTGGTCCTGGAATGCTAATGAGGAACTACAACATCAGGCGTTTCTTGGGAACAGCCAGCCTCACCTATAGTTTCCTGCCACAGTGTTCTTGATAGAACAACCAAACCACCTGAGAGACTGGACACTACATCTCCTTGCACAGAGATATCAGCCTGTGCTGAAAAGGGGGAAAACACTCCCATGGCTGATGGTTATTTGGAGAATTTGAAAGAAAGGAAAAGTGTTTTAAGTCCTGCTTTGGTTTGTGACAAAACCAACTTTGTGTGCCCTCATTTCTTAGCTGGGACTGACCTCATGCAGTGACCCCTTGCCCCAGTGTCACTTGTTTCCCCACCTCTGAGCCATTAAGCTTCACACCTCATGGGACATGGGGCAGTACCTGCCCCTCCAGGTCCCCACAACCCCAGGCCAAACTGCAGAGCACAGCTCACTGCTGGCAGAGGAGACCTGCTGCTAATGGGACCCATCTGCCTGGATACAGGCAAGAGCCCCTTTAATTCCACCTTGTGTGCTTACCACACCACAATCTAATCTCACATCCACGTCACAGGAAATCCTAGACTATCCCTTATCTATCAAAGGAAAGCCAGCAGGCATCATGTCTGTGGTTTTAATCACCAAAAGGCAAGTAGCAGGGTGAGCCTGGAGTTCAAGACCAGGCAACTCCCAGGCAGCAGGGTGCAGGGCATGCCTCTGCCAGCCAGATCCCAGAAAATGGCTCATTCCAGCTGCAAAACAACTCACCCTGCACTCAGTGACAGCCCCTATTCCCTCACCAGAGCCAGAATTCCTAAGCCTTGTCAGGGAAAACACAGTCTGAAGCCAAATGTGGATCAGCATCTCTTCAGCTAAACTGTTTTATAGCATTCCCTCTCTCCCTCCTTCTTCCTTGTGGATGGTCTCAGCACACTGAATTGCTGGTGGGTTTGGGTGGAAACCAGACCAGGGCCACAACTGTGACACGACTAATGGGAAGACCAAGCTTCCTGGTCCCTTAAACAGGACACAAGTGATGGATTGCTCCTGGCCACAGTAAGGGACCACATCTGGGGCTAAAACACCAGGCTCTGGGCAGGACTACCAAAGAAACAAAGCTTTTGGATGCCATAGGAGCGAGCAGCTTGCAGAAGTGCCTATTCAGCAGTCTACTGGATGTGTGAATCCTGGCAGGGCAGGCGGGACACAAAGGGGTTTTGCCCGCCCATCCCCCAGTGCCGCTCCCCAGAAAGCTGAGCCAGCCGACTCATCCGCTGAGAATCCCTACGGGACAGCCCGTGCTCTGCGACTCCTCCCCCTTCCCAGCCAGGGGCGCACAGGTCAGGAGGCAGACCACTGGGAGTTCTCCATTACAACGACTTCCTGGAAAACTTCTTATCTCTCCAGGCAGCTCCAGAATACACCTGATAACTGTTACAGGAAGCGAGCGCAGGCCCACCCCCACCTCCCACTTTTCTAGCCTGCAAGACCCTCTCTCCAGTTCAAGCAGGCTTCATTCTTAGCTGCCAGCAACTCTTCCAAGCCCACACTAGTGCTGATGAACGTGCCTCTATTGGGGTTGAGCCAGACTTAAGAAACAAGCTGAATTCTGAAGTGGTTTGGTGGAGAAGACAAGGCACATTTTGCATTGCCTGGCAAGGGTGGACCAAACTCCAAAAAGCTGGCATCAAATTTGTTGTGGTTTGCTAGCATTTCCCAGGAGTGCCAAGGCTTAACGTGAGAGTTCAGTTGCTGCTGTAAGACAAATCTACACACAAGCACAGCATCTGGGACCACCCAGAACTGCCAGAAAGCCCTGCCAAGCCTTCTGCTGTACTGAACAGCACCCAGTATCGTTTGAGGAGAGTGGATAAACTCAGCATCTCTGAATACCTCACCTGCACTAAGCACGCCCTCATAGTAACATGGACGCCCTACAGCTAAGCACACCCCCCAGAACCTCTGGAACCTGAAGGCCCTTCACCCCACCACACACTGGTATGGTCAAGCTATCAGCAGAACCTGTCCTGCTTGGTCCTCTGCCCCGAGCTGGCTTAAAGCCACTGGCAGTATCCCAGAGAGAGCCCCAAAGCTTTTCCATGTGGAGAGCTGAAAGCATGTAAGATGTCTCTGCAAGGTAGATACTGGCAAGCAGAACTATGCTCCAGAGCTGCAATTTGTCACTCCAGACAGCACAGAGTGTGTCCTGGTGATAGGCCACTTCCTTTCTTTTGGCAGCTGTTAGGGCTCTTGGCCATATCCAGCTGCCCTGCACCCTGACAGCATCACTTCCAGTGTTTGACAGCTAAATCCGTAACACCAGGCCCTTATTGTGAATGGAAATGTTGCTAAGGAACACTGGCACAGAAGGCAACATTGTCTTGTCATGTGTGTAGGCTCCTTAAACAGCTCCCAGCTGAGCTGACATCCCACTGCAGCTTGGCAGCAGAACCCACGCTTGCTGACGGAAGAAGCTCTGGTGGGAGAAGCAGGGCAGTCTATAGGCGAGGGTAAGTCAGTCTGAGGTCTGCTTTGGCACAGCAGACTGAGATTATGTGTCCTTCTGATAGGAGGATCTCCTCCCTTATCCCTACCATCCCTTTACCAGAAAGCTTGAGCACTACACAACCCCTTTTGAGCAGCCTGTTACACCCTTCTGTATCTACCTGTACAAGATGGCTGTCACCAGATGCTTTACAAGCTTACATGACACCTTCAGTCTCTTCCATGGCCTTTTTCCAGGGGAGCCCTGATGTACATGATTACTTACACTTATCAGACAGACTGACACTTGCCATGTGCCTCTGAAGTCCATCTGATACAGTGTGGGTCAGAGTGTGAAGGGACACTATGCTGAAGGGAATGGCAAAGCCTCTCAAGGAGCCACTTCACAGAACTCACCTGGTACCTCCAAAGAGGATGATTTTGTCCCCCACTCTGCAGCAGCACTGCCGGCGGCGAGGACATGGCCCTTTCCCCTTAGGTTCAATCTTCCTCCAAGAAAGAGAAACTAGTGGGAGGAAAAGAGTGCACCAGCTTGTCACAAGAGCCTGGCCAAGACCAGCTATAAGCAAGTTATGAATTTAAACAAATCACAGGAAAACCAGAGGCCCACTGCCCCACAGACACCAACTAGCCAATATCCACCCTCCCCCTTGACCTCCTCACTAATGGCTAAATGATGCACCTCTGTGAGGTTATTACTGAAGTGCCACTTAGATGCCAGTCACAGTCCTGGAGCTCTGCCTGCTGAGATAGGATTTGCAGGTCATATCATAGAATGGTTTGGGTCGGAAGGGACCTTAAACACCATCTTGTTCCAAACTCCCGCCATGGGCAGGGACACTTTGCACTAAACCAGGTTGCTCAGGGCCCCTTCAAGGCCTTTCACTTGCAAAGCCCGAGCACCAGGACCCACAGACTGCCATGGCAATGGGTCTGATATCACAGGGGGCTGCACAGGGCAGAGCTGTAGGAGCAGAGAGGCAGCCTCCCTTCGCCAGCGCCTGCTGCGGTCGGGACTTGGAGGAGGGAGCCCCAGGAACCAGCTCCATCTGCTGGCAGGCTGCGATCGCAGAGCACCCTGGCAGAGGTACATCAGCTGCTGGGACAGCTCGGCTGCGGGACGAGGGCGTGGGGAACTCAACCAGGTGAAGACAGCAGCCTTTGTTCTTGCTGCTCTCTGTGACAAGGTTGCTGGGGGGCGACAATGCACAGGACTGAAACCTGCAGGAGCTCTAACACCAGCTCACAGATCAGCTTGGGGAGCAGCAGGTTGGCTGCTCTCAGGTAACTTTACTATGCAAAGCAATTAGCAAACAAAATGAGTCTAGACAGTGAAATGTGCCTGAGGACCCCAACACAGCTCACAGCTGACTGATATTCAGGGTACCAGCTGAAGAACTACCCCTTCTGCTGCACAGTTTGAGCTGGTACGAAGAGATGGTGATCCTGCAGCTCAAGTTGAATGGTTTGCCCAGCTAGAGTCTCTCCCTTCCCTAACCCTATTGCTTCCCCACACTTTCTCTTCTGGCAGTACTTATGCATATTTAAGAACAAGACAAAGTTTTTCCAATGAAAGATGTCTTTCAGCAATACCTCCTTTTCCACTTTCTAACTGAGATTTGGAAACATCCCAAAGAGGAACAGGCATGGTAGCAAGCTGCTGTCAGAAGAGCCAAGAGCCATCCCTCCCCAAGCAGTACTCCTTGGACTTGGAGTATGTTCCTCTGAGCACTCAAATGCCTGAGGGCCTGGAGAACTATCACTGCAACAAGTTAAAAGCATAAATACCTGGATTGAATTTCCAGAGGTCATGGAAGTGTCTGTTCAGGCGCGCATTGTAGCCACCAAATACATATAGCTCCCCGTTGTAGCTGACTGTAGGAGTAAGCACAGACATCAGAGGGTCACCCAGCAGGTCCCTGACCCAACATCAAACACAAAGCAAAGTGGTGCTGGCTGTCCACCTCTGCTTACATCACCTTCATGTGTAGTGTGGTGTGCAAGGCTGTTCAGTGGGCAGCAGCTTTCCACAGAAATTGGGCTTTGTGCATCTCTTGCTAATCCATAGCCCCACCCAGCAGAGCAGACACCCCTTCTAAGGCAGGCAGACATTTCCTTCCACCACTCTCCACCCTCAGCAGATCCACACTCACAGGCTGAATGGCTCCGCCGGCCCTCTGGGAGCACAGGAGTGGGAGGGGAGTCCAGCCAGGAGTTGGTTTCTGTATCAAACACTTTAATGCGGTTACAGTAGATCTCGTTGTTGGAGTGAAATGGCCCAAAACGATCAGCTCTGCCACCAAACACGTACATCTTTGTTCCAATGATGGTAGCTGAATGAAAGTCTCTCCAGCGAGCTGGAGTACCCTGAAGGACAGAGTAAAAAAACAGAGACAAAAGAAAGAATGCAGATTACCCAGGGAAATAACACATCTTGATGGGGAAGCTGGGTGGCTGTCTTCTCCTGGAGAACTTCCCAGCCACACCAGCCAGAAGCAGTGAGACAAGTGTGGGCAGCTACCCTAGAGAACAGCAGATGCAAAACTTCCTCCACAAACCAGTGTGAAAAGCAGACACTGACCTTGGCAGAGATTAAGGTCCACGTCATGTTTGTGGTGTCCAATTTATGGATATCATTTGAAAAGCAGTCAGCCTGGAAGACAGATGAGCAGTTTGGTCACAAAGGGACTGAGAAGCCTGGTTACATCCAGCCCCAGATGGATGCTGTCCTACAGACCTGGAGCATGTCTTTGAAGTCAGTACTTCATAAGAGACAAGATGCTTGCTCAGGCAGCACTTATCACTTAACAAGAGGAAGGCAAAGCCCGTTTCTTCCCAAAGGTGTCTTCCTGCAGCTTTCTCATTTATTTGGTGCTCAGTTCCTCCCCCAAAGGCTGTCCTGCACACAATACATTCATGGCAGGAACCTGCCTCCTCTCCACGTAGCAGCAGAAAAAAGAGGCATTAGCAGGACAGTCAAACTGGCTCTGCTAAGGTCACTTAACGAGACGCAGAAGCTAAGATTACTTCTGGGAAGCTGAACATCCAGGAGCAAATACACTCCAAGTTCTGAGGTCCCACAAAATCCAACTGCAGCTGGCTGCCTGGAAGAGACTGCATTCACACAAACAATGTGGACTCCTGCTCTTCCAGGCAAGATAGAGAGCAGCAAGACAGCCAGAAGTTTATTTGGTCTTGGTTAAAAACAACACACATCTGAACAGCTCCTGCTGCTGTAATCAGTATCAAGGATTTGGCCTGCTATCATCCTCAGAAAAGAGGGAATAACCCAGAGACTGCTGTAACAGAGCCCCAGCTTTCTTCCAGACTAACAGATGTGACTTTGCACAGCTTTTCTGGAGTCTGGTGATAGGCTGAAATTATATTTACCCACTTCTTAAGATCAGATCATAAGGATTTGCTAAAAAGAGCATTAGGCACACCGACAGCTATTGCAGGATGAACTTTGGCTCAAGGTATTCTTAATGGGAAGACAACCAAGTTTGCTGAAAGGGATCAGCAAGGTGTCAGAGCAGGTAGAGACTACAGGGAACGTACACCAGACTAGGACAAAACCTCACAGCAACACTGCAGACAGTGATTTTTCTGCCTCATTTCTGAGCCAAATTAAAATAAATGTAGATCAATATATACTTATTTAAAAATGCTGTGTATTTATGTATCTATCATTGGCTGAGAAATGAGTCAGAAAAAATTATATATACAAATATTTATATTTTACCTCTTTATGGTAAACATGTTTTGTGAAAGTTAAGAAAAAATCCACCACTTTTTTGGACTTGCTTTCCCAACCACCTTCTCCACAAAACAATTAGCATACCCTGGGTACTAATGCCATAACTTTGCTAAGTTACAAAATGACAGTGGCTATGAATACAAATACACCGTGTCCTGCCTCTATCAGTGTCCTGGGTATCAACACCCTCTTTCCCAAGGGCTCACCAATTAGCAGTTACAGATACTACTCACCAGCTGTTCATAGCCTCCAAAGATAAACATGCTCTTTGCCAGGACACAAGCTGAGTGCCCATCTCTCGCCCCTGGGACCATTCCAGACACCTTTGGCGTGAACCACTTGTGCGTGTCTGAAACAAAACAAGAGGTAATGCTGAGAAAACACAGTAGGAGTTGGGGTGGGATACCTCTGTTACTACTGTTCTTAATTTCTAAGGCAGAAATCATTCTATCTCACACAGCACCTGCTCTGCCAGAGAGGCTGCAAGCTTCTTTGGGCAAGGCTACCTGCCAGAGCCCCCACAGAGGGACACGTCATCTGTCTCAGCCTCTGGGCATGGCCACCGACTGCCAGACCTGACAAAGAGCTCACATTTTAAGTGTGAGTACAGCACAGCTCGAGCAATGTTATTTTTACTGAATCTCTTGCAAAGTGTACTTGTGAGTCACTCATCAACTCTGCATTCACAGTTTCTATTACAATGAAACAATAATGCTAAGTGGCTCAACTGACCTCATGCATGGAGATGTTCAGTAACTGAGCATGACTGAGGAAAAACAGCTCTCAAACCCAGATAGAAATCACTTAACCACAAGCTCTCCATGTTAGCTGTCATGCACATCCCCACCTCTGCAGTGCAGCTCTCCCTGTCTTATCTACTCCACTTGTTACATCCTCATCCCTTCTTCCTCACTTTCAACCCTTCACAGTGCTCCCTGTAAGCCTGCATCAGACAGATTCAGCCCCTTAGCCTGCACACTCCAGGGGTTGGCTTGATTTAGAAGATGACTTAAAATCCAGCCAGAGCTGTTCTCCATGCCAGGGCAACACAGAGACAAGCCAGCAACTCACTGCCAAGCGCAAACAGGCACCTGCCCCAAGAGCTCAGAGAGGCACAGATAAGCCTCAAGGCCACAGGAGATATTCCCCCCACCCTCCCTAACTGCTGCTGGCTGCCAAAAGCAGTGCTTATTTCAGAAAGTCGTAACACTGGAGCCAAAGCATGAGGATGACTTCTCTGAACTTGGCCTGTGGATACAACTGTCCACCTATGCTCCATCTGGCACCACACAAAGTGTCTTGCAAGGTCAGCAGAATCCCTGCGGAGCCTCTAGAGAGACAGCTCAGGGCTATTGAGGTCCTTTTCTTCCTGGGACTGCTTCCAAACTCAGTCACACTGTATAAGCAACAGCTCACCCAAGTGCAACATGTTAAATTAGAGATGGAAAAGACCTCAATTCGTGATCTGCTCAACATCCCAGGGACAAAACTGCCCTCAGACAGGACTTTATTTAGCCTGATGTGACTCCTGCAGTGGAACTTACACTACAGACATGGGACTGTGACTGCCAGCGTTACTTTCCAGGAATAACAGGCCTGTGTGTACAGACAGCTGCAGAGGGTTTGGAGCAGGACTTTCTGTTAATTTTCACTTAATGCTAAAGCACTGAAGCTGCCAGGGAGACTAGGGAGGTCCCACTACAATGCCTCTACGTAGGCAGAGGTTCACTGGTGGCTTCTCAGCTGCATGTGTCAGGGGAAGAAAGGGGGAAACCCTATGCCACAAGCTGTAAGACATTTCCTGGTAAAGAAGAGACCCCTTGACCAAGCACGAGAGCAAGCAGTTTCCTTGCAAGTCCAGCAAGACAGTTACTGGTCAGTATTTAGATGGACTTGCCTCCAGAATCCAGATATACTCCTTTTCTTTCCTGACACTTGTGTCCATGTAGTTCCTGATGGTGCCTTTTCTCCAGAGGTGCTCCAGCAGTGCTATGGAGAAGCCAACCAAAAGGCTCAAGGAGTTTATTTTTCAGGTTTATCTAACTTCATTTATGACTTCCCTGATTTTGCCATCCTATCTCCCTGACTACTCCTGTGCTTTATTCCTCACTCTCCTTCATGCCTTCAGAAAGAAGGACCACACTGGAGAGGAATCACAATCCTCAAGAGCCCAGTCCCTTCTTGCTTCAACCTTCAGCCACAATTAAGGAATACCCCATCACACAGAGAGAACACATCAGTTGTAGTTACTATCAGAGAGAGCACACAAAGCTGATAGAAAAATTAAAATCATTTTCATTATTAGACAAGATTAGCAATCTCTATTCAAAGGCTTACATAGATTTAAGCATGCAGACACAATGGCCACCACACTCCACTGCTGAAACAGACAGTGACACCATTTCCTCCAGACTGTCACCGAGGGACAAGAAACAAGTTGGGGAACAGAGTCGGGGGGTAGGGAGAAGGTCTGATCAAGAACAGTTGTGACAAGGAAGAGTGAGAAGCTGGAACTTACTGACATCAAAAGCATAGAGCACATTGCAGGCTCCCTCCGTGTCGTTGCGACCACCCCAAATGTAGACGGTGTCGTCGATAAGCACTGCTGAGTGCCCATACCTCATGTAGGGCACCTCCCTCACGTGGTCTCGACTGTTTGTCCACACTGGAGGCAACTTGATCCAGCGCAGAGACACTGGAAACACAAATTTGAGCCCATGTCAAATGCTAAGCCTGCTAAATTGCTCACAGTTCATAACCCATCCTGCGCAGCGCTTTTTACCCTGTGACAAGGCACTGAAGCAGTCAAGTAAACAAGAGAAAGCTGAGTCTGACCCCAAGTAGTAGCTCATTAAATAATACAGAAGGAAGTCCTCTGGAGGCCCAGAAGACAAAAACAGGCTCTGTTCTACAACAATTCACTGGAAAGATTTCCACTCTGGCTCATCCTTGACTGTGAGTGAAGATACAGTGCACACACAAAAAATAGTGAAAGAAAAAAGAAAAAGTACAGAGGTGACCATAAATGCAGACACTACTTCAAGCTAGTGAGATTGTTGAAGATACTCAAAGCTGGAAGAATGGGCAGCACAGGAATAATTCACTGCAGTAATATGCAAGGGAACACCTGAAGGCATCACTTGGACTTGCAGAAGCACAATTTAAGTAAAGCAACCCAGCAGCTTTGTGGGAACAGGGTTTGCTTGCTTTTGTTGTTTTTCTTTTTTTTCAAGCTATAGATCAGGTGGCTGTCTCCTTCACCCCCAAGTATACTCATGTTCTCCCTGCTAACCTTGTAGTACTAATAGGGGTTCCTTGTGATTACAGATTCTTCTTCCTGGCAGCCTGTGTGTCATGTCCAGCAGCAGCCAGAACAGTCAACAGGTATTATGGTGCAAGAGCCACAGCAAGTGTTAGACAGCCATTACATAATAGGGCCAGTCACCTTTCCTCTGGCACATACAGCCTCCTGGTTTGTTTTCTACATGGAGCTGATACAAAATATAGCAGAAAACAGTCTGCAGTTCCTCTGAAATGCTAACATAGGGAAAGGGAAAAGTCAGGCATCTCAAAAGGTGAGCATCTACCACACAGGCAAAAAGGGCACTGAGGAAGCACATCCAATGCTGAAGTCAAACTAGGCTAGGTGTTTCCTACCTAACACACAGTCTTCATATTTGGAAGGCTGAAAAGAGATCATTCAAAATCTTGTATCTTGGCTTTAGCACCGGCACCTGACAATACCAGCTGAGCAACATCTTGGGAAGCCACTGTCACCTCCCATGTGGTGGCTTCAGCATTCTGGCACTTTAATATCTGGGAGTAGTAAAAAGGAAAGACAACACAAGAGCATTCCTTTGGGCACAGTCATTATGCTTCCCCAGAAGAGTGGTGCTCTACTTGGCACGTTCTACAACATTCATGTGTGTTGAGTGTGAAAGCCCAGTCCCTCTGGACAGAGGTGAATGTCACTGTTCACAGGATCCTGAGCTACACCCCCTCTAGACTGTGAGCATGTCACCTTGGCAGCCCTCTGTAACCAATGCTTTTATCCCTGCTGCATGTCAGTCTTAAAGGAGTGAATTCACTGCATCTTACAGGCAAACTAGGTTTGTTCACACGTGGGTGTTAGCAGAGCATTTAGTACGCTGTCCAGTCTCCAAAACCGGTCATTGGTTCTCTGTTCTTGGCTCTTTTTTAGCTGGAAGCACCCAAGCACCCGTGCAGTTTTAAAACTACCTGCCTAATTACAGGGAAATACTTCATGGACCACCTCAGTAACCTCTTCAGTTCAAGGAGCACTCAATCAAGAAATACAGCCTCTGCCAGCACAACCATGGCTTCAACTCAGCCTCCTGACAGGTACTGGCCACCCTACACATATGGCTCCAGTTGCAGATGCTTTTCTAAGTTATGTTGCGAACCTGCATGATAGCTGTTACCAACATGGGAAGGCCTCCCTCCTAGCCACATGCCCCTATGGACTCCATTAGGCTGGCACCAGGTGTCAGCTGCCCCCACAGGAAAGCACCTCAGATGTCTACACTTGGAATCTTAACTGAGTACACTAGTTCCCACCCTATGGGCAGCTGAGCATGGACATGCTGCAAACTGGAGGGGGGACCTGAGCCAGCTCAGTATCATCCCTTTGCACCTGGCTGAGTTAGTGCACACAGAGAACAAGGACAAGCCAAGCCATTGGCTATGTGACTACTTCAATGAGTCCTTACCCTGGCAGTTTGCTGAACTACAGCCCCTCTGTCTCCTGCCCCTGAAGCTGAAAAAGCAAGGCTGCCCAAAGAAAGATGCGCCCACCTACTCTGAGAACTTTTTCTGGATGTTGAGTGTCAGACAGCATGTTGCAGGGTATAACATGTCAGGCAGCATCAGGCAAGAAAAGCAGTAACTGAGCCCAGCAAGCCAAGTCCTTTGTGCCCCACAGGGACACACTTACCTGCGTTGAAGACGTGGACGTCAATCTGCCGCAGGGTCTCATAGTCCTCTCCAGAGCAGTACCCGCCAAAGGAATAGACCTTGTGCCCGACAGCCACGGCCGCGTGGTTCACCCTCCGTGGCCCACCTTCCAAGTGCACTGCCCACCGTAGCATTCCTCTCTGCAAGCCAGGCGGTCTTCAGGGTCCCCAGTGGCACGGCCACATGCTTCCAAGGCCACCACAACGTCACCTGGCTCTGCAACACAGACACAACGCCAAAATAACGTGATCCATCCTGCAGGTCTTCCTATCTTCCTTGAATGCCGGCTACAAAGGTAACCTTAATGTATCCTCATTCATCTGCCTCCCAATTGGAAGCATTTCTCCTGAGAAGCGGCCACAGAGCAGGGCTCAGAGGAGCAAGCAGAGATGCCCTGGCATCCAAAAGCCCTCAGGGTGGCTGCACAGGCAGCCCCAGCCAAACACCTTCGGCAAAGGCGGCCAAGGGCGTGCACCCGGCTGTGCCCTGGCCATGCACACACTGTGTACATGTCACAACCATTTGTCTGCATGAATGAAAACATATAGGAAGAGCCAACGGTGAAGGTGAAAAGAACAGAGCCAAAGGGAAGAGCATGGTCTTTGGATCAGTTCTGAGAAACAGCAGAGAAAAATATTACAACAAAACACCCAACAAAAATCCTCCAAAGAACCATCCCTACATAAAGCAACCAACTTCCCATTATGGGGGTGGGTGATAACATTAGCATTTGGACTCATTCATTTGAGCACTAGGCTCCAATCTAATTGGATACAAGAAAGCAGAAACCTCTTAATCTAGGTTGAAAGCTCTTTGCTAATGCTCAGAAATGGTATTTTCCTCCCACAGCAAATCCAGGCATAACTATGAAAATTCTGTAGCATCATATCTTGTTAAGCAACTGATATCCTTCATTCCTCAAACAGATGGCTTAGATCATATCTTAGAGAATTCACCACAGCTGATTCTTGCAGAGAGTCTCCTTTGGATCTAAGAACCTAGAGCAAAGTCCTGCCCAGGTGCTTCTGAAACAGCAGGTCAGTTTGATTTTTAACCATTTTCTCCCAGCTGAAAAACAGCCATTAGAAGAGAGGTCAGTGTTTCAGACAGCACAAATAAAATTCTCTTATTTTATTTCTTTGTTCTAGGTTATAGAAAGATTCAGTCAGCATGCTCCCACACCACAATCAGTTTTAGCATTTGCAGAATCCAAAGAAATTTGGGGATGCCTTTGAACAAGGACTAAATTCCTACACATCAAATTCCTACACTCTGTCCCATTTCATTTCAGAAGGTAGTGAGTTTTGGCAAGGAGGACCTCCCTCCTGTTTCACGTTTCTGAAGTACCTGGAGGGCAGCAAGAGGGGCAGTGCCATGTTGCTTTGCTCCAATTGGCCACCCCCAGCCCTTCAGTCAAGTGGAATCAGTGCTGGCAGCCAGGCCCATCAGCAGCCTGACCACCCCACTGCCTGGTCCACCCACACACTCCCATTTTATCCCTTCCTGTGGGAAGAACAAGAGATGCCACCAACAGGGAGCTCCTGGCATGAAGCAAAGTTTAGGCTTCCACCTTCATCCACCGACTCTACAGACAGTTCAAAACCATTCAGTAACCAGTCACCTCATTCCAGAATTTCCAAATGTCATTAAAATGTGAGTAGTTTCTTTTCTGAGTTGTTTTCATGAGCTGTACATGAATGTTACAGTGACAGGACATGTGCAAAGCCCAAAGAGAGACCATCTTGCAGCCTTATTAGAACAGGAGTCCCTCCTGCAAACCTGCTTGTTCCTGAAGCAAGCATCCTAACCTAAACAGCAGTCAGTAACCCAGAAAGTCACAGCAAGCTTTGCTCCAGCAAAGGTGCTCCAGAAGGGCCTAGGAACAGCCCCTGTCTTCTACAGGCCATGCTTCAATTTCAGATCTAGCAGGTTTGAGGTTTCTTCCTTAGGCAACTATTTTTTTTTCAAGCCAGGCAGCACTCTTGTATAAGTCCTCTAGCAAAGCTACAGAACAGATGAGTTTCCATGGAACCCACCAAAGTCACCTTCCAAGCTATTTTGAAGGCTTCACACATCTAAATCTGTTTCCTGCCTCAGTCACAAGTTATTCCTGAAAAATCTAACTAATGTTTTCCTCATAATCTCTTCTCGCTTAAGTGATTCTGTAAAAGACTCCTCAAGGAGTTTAACTGTTTTTTACCACCAGCATCAATATTTCCAACACTCTTCAGACTGAGCCCATTCCAGAAGGACCAAGAGGATGAATGTTACTCTCACGTTCTCTGCTTGGTTCCTTCTAAGGTAGAGGAACACAGCTACTTGGCATGGCAGGTAGGCATAGTACCAAGGCCCCTGCCTTTTTTTGTCAGAAAGACTGGGAAAACTCTTCCTCACCCCTGGGACTTCCCTTGAGCCAGGTGCAAGGATGCTGGTCCTGTCACTGCCACAGGAGCTGACTACCCTGCCCCAGCAGTTCTGCTATTCTGATCAGAAGGCAGCTCATCCCAAGAGGTTAATCTGGTCCACTGAGAAACAGCAGCTCTAGGCCCAACCCCTGGCACTGCAAGAAAGATGCTAAGGTTGAAGCAACAATCTTGAAATGTTGTTTCCTACAATTACTGGGAAAGCTTTTCCCTAAATGACCACTTCCCAGGTGACTGGCAGGTCTGGAGTGGTGGCAAGGGCAATGGGATGGAAGTTGGCTGCGCTTCACCTTGGCTCTGACCAGGGATACCCCTTTAGAGCAAACATGGAGCTCTGCCAGCACAACCTCCTGCTGCCCCTCCTCAGAGCCAAGAAAAGCAAACACTCATCTGAACACTTCATGAAGAGAGAATGACCAGAAGTGTGAAGTAATCTTTACAGGGTTTTATTTTAAAAGCCATGGGAAAACACAGGGTTTAACAAGCTGTCAGGATTTTTCCAAACCCAAGTGCTCTTCTCTACACTGTAATAAAAGCATTCATGCAAACCCCCATCTTCCTCTATTGCCACTGGCCACAGCCCTGTGTCAAAACTACCACATCTTCCTGCCATCACCAAGCATTTGCTCTCCCCTTTTCAGCCACACACAGGCCTGGCCTCCCCTCCTCCCTGCACAGCCCTGTCTCCTGAGGATGCCTCCTTCCCTCCTCCCCATGCTTCTGTGCCCACCTCCAGATTCTCCCCTCTTGCATTATTTACCTTATTTATCCTTTCTTTAGGCCAATCTTCTGTCCCAAAGCTTTTTCCTCCTCCCAGCTCCCTCAGTGCACTATCTGCAAATATGAATTAGACACATATTTTGAGAAAAAACTATTTTCTGTCCTACAACTGTGCACACTGTTAAGTTCCACTTCAGGTTTGATTTCCAATGATAATTTATATGAGGACATAAATAAACCACTTTTCAACCTCATTCCTCTGAGGATCTCTTAGCAGAAGTGCACTTGACTGTGGGAGAGTTGCCCGAATATAGCACACGCATTCATAGAGGTATTGGTGCTACTTCAGTAAGTTTTTTTATTATTTGAAAACAGGCATTATTATAGGTAAAAGCATTGTTCACGCGACAGAGTGGCACTTGTGATTGGTTATTTGCTTGTGTTCACATGCTTATTCTAGCATTGTTATAGGCTATTACTTAAATTCACGCATCCCTTTCTGCTTTGCTATAGGCTGCAAGTTTCTGACCATACTTCGTATGCATTAGCTAACACTTGGCTCATACATTTCCCTTACTTTTCTATTTTGCTAATTCCTGTTCTCTAATGGAAACATCTCAGGGTCAGTAACAAAGGCTGGGTTGTGCAGTTGTAACATGCTTGCTGCGTCGACGTGACCATTCTCAGCAAGCCAGCTCTCTACACTTGACATTAAGCTACAGCTGAGATTTCTTTAGAGATCACACAGGACACAGCCAAGGAGAGAAGAAAACAGCAAAAGTGATAAGGAAAGATTTACCAACAATTTCCCCCAACTGTACAATATTACATTATGCAAAATACATTCTGTGACCTCTCATTTAGGACACCAGCAACACTAATGTAGGCTATAAAACACAAAAATATTGATAAGACAGAGACAAATTGTATTAGAGAACTGGGAGGGCACTGCAGAATGAGACATACAGAATCACAGCTTCTGTTCAAGCCACTGCTTGCTTTCACTGACTTGCGTTTAGCTCCTCACTTCCACTCTCCAAAAACTAACAGATGTCTTGCTTCCAGCCATGCAATCTTCACAATTCCCCATTTCCCTGGTCTGCCATGATCTATCCAGAAATACAGTAAAGCACAGAGGATGCAGAGGAATTTTGAAACCCTGGCAGGTCCTGGAATGCCAGGAATGCCAGGACTAAGAACATTTCTAAAAATCAGGATATGCTTCACTTACTGGTGAGCTGATGATGCTGGAAATTAAGTAAGCACAGCAGTGAGTTGTTCCTCTGCCACAAGGCACCTGGAACATTTCACTGCTAAGCCAGGGAACAATCAGATTTAACTCAGCTCTGTATTCTTCCAGTACAGCACCTATAGAGAGCACTCCTGTATCTCTGGTTGTGCTGTTGCCCGAAGATGCACTTAATGCCTGAAACAACCTTCATCCCAACTACTCCAGCTTACACCTAACAACATAGCATATTGATGTCTGAGATCAACACAAACATCACTCAATAATCTCTCCCTAGCATATCTTCCAAAACTGTTGTGGTGACTTGAGTACTGTGGCACGGATAGAAAAAAACCCCAAAACAACAACAAAAAACCAAACCAGCAATCATAGGTTTTAGCCGAATTTTTCACCTGTTTGTTCTGTCAGCTTTAGGCTTTACTATTTTACTATTAATCCCAACAATTAGTTAGGAAAATACTTCATTAAGACAGAAAGACAGATGCTACTGAGCGTCTCTAAGTACAGCAGCCAGGTGATTATCTTAAAAGAAACCCATATATCCTTGAATCTGCTTCTTTGCTCAGAGGGAGTTCACTGGGCTCTCTCACTCCTCTATGCACACAGAAGGAAACCTAGAGCCATTTCTAAAAGCTGCTCAGACTAGCCTTGCTGCATCCAATTCCCAAAGCAAGAGGGAGAAACCCAGCAGCAAGTGGTCTGGATTTTCAAGGACTTGTTCTGTCACCCCCAGAACTACAGCAGCACCACAAGAAGAGCAGCCTACCCTGCAAAGCTGCTCCAGAGAGCAAATCCTACCGTGTGGTTGCCCCAGTCCCGTCTCCCAAAAGACACCAGCCACAAGGTTTAGTAACCCTTAAAATAGCCCAGCGAGTTCACAGCAGCCCATATAGACAGTTCTATTTCAAGCACATCCAACATACTGTTAGAGATAACATGAGAACAAGCCACTTTCTTCACTTGTGCTTGACATTTATGTAATGCTTGGAGCATTTGTGCTAAGGCAGCATGAAACTGCAAGCTTGCACATTCAACAGCTCAGGCACTCACAATGCAATTCCAGCCTCAGTAAACTAGACGGTACTAGAATAGCCCTTGGGCTCGTGAACCCAGCCTGGTCTGGAAGCTCGTGTTAGCCATGGGCATCACAGACTGTGCTGCTCAGGCACAAATTTATCCCAGTGGTCCCCCCTGCAGCCAGCCTCACTATCTCCTGATTCTTTCACCAAATATTTTGCCCGCTGTTAACTTAATTTTGCCTAAAGCCTAGCTGAGATTCTGCACCTACTGAGCTGGCTTCCATTCTTCACCTTGCCTCCCAAATGTGAGCTTCTCTATGGAGCATGCCTAAGCTTTGGAGATATTTCTTGAACCCCACTTCTCCAGGAGGAATTTGTCTCCGCTTGTCAAGCTGTTTCTGCCACGCCAAGGGCAGCCCTTGGGTTGGGAAGCAGGCTCAGGAAAGCCAAGCTGACAGCCAGTGGTGCATTTCTTGCTTCACACAGGGCTACATCAGTTTCTTCCTCTGTCCCTCTGTTGCATGGAACCCGATCCCCAGGCAGAGTGGTCTGCTGGGCTTGGCCACACGCAGGGCAGGCTCACAGGTGCCAGCCTTCTCTCTGCCTGGCACATGGGTCTGGGGAAGACCAGGCATGCAGCCCCATACCAGCCATGTCTGGGTGAGAGAATAAATGGTCTGAAACCACATGAGCCCACAGGGATGGAGAGAGAAGGTGCAGCAGAGGTCATGCCAGGGCAGGAGGACAGCCTCCCTGACACAGACCTGTCAGGGGAGGACAGGGATGCATGGGGTCACAGAATTCTTTAAGGATGGAGAAGACCACCAAGAACACTGAGTCCAGTCATTAACCCAACACTGCCAGGTCCACCAGCAACCCATGTTCTGAAAGTGCCACATTTACAGATTTTTTTAACACTTCCAGAGATGCTGATGTGACCATCAGCCTGTTCCAATGCCTGACTACCCTTTTCGTGAAGAATTTTTCCCTAATATCCAATCTAAGCCTTCCCTGGTGCAGCTTGAAGCCATTTCCTCTTGACCTGTCTATCAACTGTTACCTGAGAGAAGAGGCCGGCCCCCACCTGGCAACAACCTCCTTTCAGGTAGTTGTAGAAAGTGACAAGGTCTCCCCTGAGCTTCCTTTTCTCCAGGCTGAACGCCCCCAGCTCTCTCCGCCGCTCCTCACAGGACTTACACTCTGGACCCTTCAGTACCTCCCTTGCCCAACTCTGGACACGTTGCAGCACCGTTGGACGCCCCACCCCGCCCAAGCCCCCCCATGCCGCCCCGCGCCC
>VZTZ01038833.1:25643-55616 GCA_013400955.1 Drymodes brunneopygia
TCTGTCCCCGGGAGCCCGGGCCGCCGGAGGGCCCTGACGGCGCGGCGGAGTGGAGCGCCGATGAGGAGGAGGAGGAGGAAGAGGAGGAAGGTGGCGGGTATTTGTATCAGCCTCTGAGCCAGGAACCGGAGCAGGGCCTCGGCGACGCGGGCCCCGGCCTGCAGGAGCGGCTGCAGGTACCGCCCAGCGCCTCCCACCGGACCAGGGCTGGGGGCACCCGCGGTCCCGACCCTCGCTGCCCGCCTTTCTCCGCAGATGCTGAGGCTGCACCTGCCCGACCCGCCGGTGGACAGCGAGGAGGAGAATGAGGAGGAGGCAGCAGAAGGCGCCGCGGCTCAGAGCAGCCACAGCTCCATCCCCATGGATGCAGGTAACCGCGTCTCCGGCAGGACCCTCCCGGGGCTCCGCCGCAGTCTCACGGCCTCTCTGTTCCCAGAGCATGTGGAGCTGGTGAAGAGGACGATGGCCAGCGTGAAGCTGCCCACCCTGGGCATCCCTGCCTGGGCCAGCCAGATCTCGGAGGAGCAGTGGAAGGACGTGGTGCAGCGCACGCTGCAGGCCCGGCAGAGCCTCGGCGGTCCCCGGCCTCAGTGGAATTAAGGGCTGAGCTGCGGCACAGGGCTGCAAACCCCAGCCCTCCCTCTACCCTGGAAGCACCCACTGCATCCAAGCCAGGTGCTGACAGGACTTGCCAGTATGAACCTTCGAGTTTGTCCCACTGACATTGTCTGATTTTCCTCCCCACTCCTTTTGGTTCTGGCTGGTGCATAAATCAATGTGATGACCTTGTGTTGGCTTCCTCTACCTCTGAGGAGGCAGGTTAGTTTCCAAGCCTGTATGCATATGGGGTAATGGGGTTTGGCTGACTTTGCCCAGATTCCCTCAGGACAAACACTGGACTTGTCCCCATGCCGACAGTACCAGAGAAGTCACCCTCCAAGCTAGGGCCCATCCTCTCAGGATAGGGTCTGTGTGTTGGAATATCACAAGTGGAGCAAGATGTGTCATTCCAAGAGATTGGTTTTATTTAGTTCTGTACATACAGGGACATCTGTACAAAATCCAACACTTTCATACTACGTAATGCTCTACTGAAAATAAAGTACACCATATGTACATATGAATTGTAAGCAGCTTAATACTTGTGTCCAGGGTGTAAATGCAGTAGTTTTGCTTTTTCCTTTGGGAAGAGCAAGCCAGGCGGAGTAGAAGAGGCAGCTCCAGTTCTGTCCATTTGGCTGACATGGGGAAAGGCATAGGCAGAAATGAGCAGCGCTAATGCTAGAAACCAAGTATTGAGCAAGGGGCAGCTGTAGCGTGGCAGATGCAGGTCTGCCCATGAGCAGTACGTGTGGTGAGAGGGTGAGCACACTTTCCCCTGTCTCACATGGTCCCCTTCTAAGGTGTCCAGGACACTGGAATGAATAGGCAGTAAACAAAGGATGATGTGAAGGTACTAAGCCTAAGTTCCCTGACCCAAAACAAGACACAAAAAGCTATGGGAAGATCAAAGCTGTACAGCACATAATCATGACGTGCTACAGTCCTGTCCCTGCACACAGCACAACCCCAGCAGCATTCCTCTGGCCAGGGTCAGGGGCTGCCAGCAGAGACGGATCATCTGCAGGACAGTGCCAGCCTCTGCACACCTCAAGATTCTGTTCCCTCCATGTCACCCTGATTTTTGCAGTGTTCTATGTTTTTACTTCTGTAGTAGTTCTCATGCATTTTCTATAAACATAGTCCTTGTTTCTGTAACCGGCCAAGATTGTTGAACTTCTAGATTGCTCTTCATTCCTTTCCCCTAAGGCAGAGCAAGATGATAGACTATGTCTTTACCCTGTGAAATTGTAGAGGTGGTAACCTCATTGACCAATCCGTGATTGTCTTAAGATATAAATATGAGAGAATAAAGAAAAGCAGGTCCCTTTTTCTGGTCCTGCCAGGTGGTCCCTGACCTGCTGCTGAGAAGTCTGCATGTTTCTTTCCTGTCCGACAGTGCGACACCTCTGCAGGCAGAGCAGCCCACAGTGGGGAAAGGCAGCCACTGCCCAGCAGCAAGCAGGCTCAAGTGAGGGCACACCATGCTGCAGCAATCTAAAAATGAGGTCTTGGCTTACAGCGCAATGCTAAGCAGCCAGTTGGAGAGCCTGTACTGAAACAGGAAGGAGCCTCCTGCCAAGCCTGATCCTGGCTGCCCTCGTTTCCGCTGTGCTGGTCTGGTGCCATCGGCACCACCCGGTGCACATCCACATGCTGTGCCAGGCGTGAGGTAATTGATTGGCAGCTGATCATGAGCTCAGACTAATGTTCCAAATAAGCAATAACCTCCCTGAGGTGTTTCTGAAGTCTCCTGACAAACTGGCCTGTTGCAGTGAGGTGGAGGGGAGGCAGGGTCCTGCGTGACTGGGGGGATCTCACACGTGCTCGCCAGCTCCTCCCAAGAGATTGTGGCATTCCTGGTGAGCGAGGGCTGAGCCAGGAGAGCTACACGGGGCAGGGATGCAGGATACACAGCTCAAAACAGCCTCGCTGGGGCTGGAGGAAAGATGTGCTGCACGCCAGCAGAAAGATTAGAGGGTGGTCCTCTGACCTGGGAATGGTTTACCAGTGAGGACAAGCAGATGCACCAGAACCTTCTACAACATCCCATGCCACTGCAAAGCAGTGTCAGGCCAGCACCAACCCCATAAGCTCCCTGTGCTACTGCTAACCCACTTCAGCTTATGTGTCAAGAAAGCAGGTGCAACAGGTAAGAAGCAAGGACTCACTCCCTGTTACAAACCAGCCTCTGAGGTGGCACCTTGGCTTGGCACTAAATCTGCACCACAAACAACAGGGGTGAAAGCTGGATCACAGTAGTACCCAAGTGCTGTGCAAGTCCCTGGGCTATCAGCAAGTGTTTCTAAATGCTAAGTTAGCACGAGTCCCTGATGCACCACGTTATAACTAACGAGGGCCTTAGGCCACAGCGGGTGCCAACATAACAGGACAGGTGAACTTTGAGCACCCATGGAAGCAATTCAGTAGTAGTGCTTAGCCATCGATAACAATGAGGAGATAACTGAACACTCAAACTCAGCCACACCTCATGAGGTGTATCCACTGCTTCCACTAGCTTGTGGAAATGACTAGCAGCACAAACTTCCTAGAAACCCTGGCCCTGAAGAGCTAAGGACGGGATACAGAGACAAAGGGAGAGCTGCAGGAGTATTTCAATTGAGCAGGTAGGGAAAGAAAGTAGAAGTCAGTGGCTGACACCTGCTACAAAGCGGGAAGTTAATTCTGGGCCCACAATTAAGACATCAGGAAGGAGATGAGTCAGCACGGACCAACACAAACAGCAGAAGGAATTCACTTTCTCACAAGAGAGCTTCTAAGATGCTTTAAATGAAGGACTGCAATAGTATGTAGTGCTTGCACCCAGCTTTACTGGGGGTGGCAAAGCACTGAACCCCCACTCCACTGACAGGGGAACAGAACAAGGGTATTGTAGGAAAGAAAGGTGGAAGTAAACATTTGCTCCGCTGTATGTAAGACCCTTCAGCTATGGAGCTGCATCCCAAGGCAGGGTGGAGAGGCAGCAGAGCCTTCACAAACTATATTTCTGCCCCAAGCACAGCCTGGCCTCTGACCATGGCAGGGCTCAGCTGCATGGGCAGCATGGGGGCAGGTGTGGTGGAGATGGGCACTTGGAGTTTGGAGCAGCACACTGAGTCAAGTATGGCAGTCTCTGGCCAACACAGAGCCTGAGCAAGGCTCTGGCTTCCTGGCAGAGTAAGAATCAGGTGGCAGCTCACAGTGAAGTGAGTCCTGCCTGGACTGATACAAGCACAGACCAGGCAGGCTCACTTCATGCCTGCACAGCCAAGGTGGAAAAGCAGGAGGACAGAGAAAAAGCAGGAGGACACAACAGTGGTGAGATACAAGTTATAACATAAAACCAGATCAACCCTGGAGATACGCAGATGGAGTGGAGGACAGGCACAGCTCACCATTTTCATTCTTTACTTATACATGAGAACTGAGTGCATTTCTGTGATCCCTGGAGGAAAGGGATGGGGCAGAGCTTCCTGGGCCAGCTCCTGAGCCCGTCAGAGAGCCTCCTGGCTTGAGGTGAGAAACTCTTCTGCTCTCTTGTGGGCCTCCAAGGCTTTTATAGTGTAGACATCCTGTGGAAGCTCAGACTTCCGGCGCAGCAAAACTTTATCCTTCTTAATGTCTTTCAGCATCTACAAACAAATCAAAGGAGTAACGAATCAGTAGGAAACCCCTTCGTGCCTTCAGCCTCTGACTCCAACTGCTCTAGGATATGCTGGGCAGCACTGCAGCATGCTTCAGAACAGGCTGAGAGCCAAACACAGACCAAAAGGACACAAGAAAGTTCCACTGGCACTTTTTCCAGAGTGAGAAGGTTAGATAAAATCCACTCTTCAGACTACAGGTTGATCTCCTAATGATCAGGGATGAGAGTAGTGGCATTTACCTTCAGAACATTTGTAAAGAGCCAGTTCTGGCTATGCTGATGTCCTGACTGGACTGGGAGCAACTGTGAAAGGACTCGAGTCACCTACGCACCTGCACAGCCTCTGTCTCCACTGTTTTCTTCAGTAGCTGTATGTCCTCTGCAGTCGGGGTCTCCGTTTCCATACAGCACACAGAAGGCAAGGGTAGAGGTGCATAATACATGGGGTACTGCAGACAATACAGACAGCTGGAGAGTCAGCACTCCATCCAACACCAAGCCTTCTTCCCCCCAGCATGCTAACACAGCACGGCACAGCTCTTCCAGCTGCCCTCTCCAGCCCCCGCAAAGGCAGAAGTAGAGACACAGGGAGGGAAGAGTATCCTCCCCCTCCTCTGTGCCCTCTGACTCACAGCACCCTGCATGTGCAGCTGCAGTGGAGAGTGCTCCATAAGCACATACATGCTCTCTTTAAGGCAGTACTTGGAGCTTAGTGCTACAGAGGGACAGGCTGATAAAACACTGGCAACATTACCAGGACACTGTTTTTTGGGAAAGACACAGACCACTGCTGCAGCAGTGTCCACAAGACTGAGATGAGATACTAAAGCCAGCTTTTGTGGGCTGAGAAAGCAGGTCAAGACCCCCAGCATATTCTTGCCTCGTTCATCCCTAGGTCCTGTTGTCACTCACCTGGGGATTCAGCCGAGCTAGCTCCTCTATTTTCTGCCACATTTCTTCTCGTTCCTTCATCCTGAACCTTCCCCTGCAGAGAGAGAGCAAGAGCAAGTGTGAGCTCCTGGAGAAAGCACAGCTTTCATTCGTAGGACAATAAAAGCAAGAGACAGCAGAAAAATGCAGGCAAGGGAAGAGCTGCTCTGTCATTCAGAGACCCCTAATTCTACCTAATTCTAAATCTACGGGTGAGATAAGGCAATAAGAGGGGACACACTACAACTAGCAGAGAGTAGGCAGGCATGCTCCTCACTCACCTCAAAGCACAGGGTGGCAACAGTGGGCTGCACAGGTACTTTTGCCCTGGCTTTGTGCTGTCAGGAGTAGACCAGGGTGTCTAGTTTCTGGGGTAAAGCTGTGACACCAGTCTGGATTTCAAACATGCATTTTCCTGGTGCCCCCCAGATGCAGAGGGACAAACTGTCATTTCCAATAGAGCTGGGGTTCCACTGCCCACTGTTCGTTCTCTCTCTAACCATAACACACCAGAGAGCTGCCCAAACATCCCAGGCACAGCTCTTGAACATGGCACAGATTTTGGCACACATTTGAAGTGACCGTTCAGCAGGGCCACTTATAAATCCCAGGACAGTGAACATTCCCTGCGAACAGAGGTGAGCATCCACCACCTCTTGTTATTCTCTTCTACATTTTAAACACCTGTACTAAAATCTCTGCTTTATTTCTATTAACTACATGACTTTCATTCCAGTTAATGGTCTCTCTAGTGCCCTATCTATCCATGTTAAGGAAATTCTTAAACTCTGTAATCACATCACATCATCACATCAGATCAGTCATCTCTTGAAAGTCACATAGTCTAAGAATGAGAATAAAGCTGCTAGGGTTTCAAACAGCAGATTACTCCACCAGAAAAGATAGGGTCACAAAAAACCTCCAACAAACCAACCCCAAAACACCCCAAATGAATAACCCATTCAGGACAAGACACTATCTGCCCCAACTTCCTCACTGGTTTTCTAAAGGGTTCTGATAATCCAAACAGTTTCAAGATGTCTGGGGGAATTAGAAACATGCAGTCAGCCCATTGGCACCGAACAGCAGAGAGACTGTCTCGCCACACGTTCCTGAAGAGTCTGTCCCTCATGACCACCCTGGCTGTGGCTGCACAGCTGGGGGTGCAGCAGTGACAGGCCTGAGCTGGCATGTCACTTGTAGGCATGTTAACTAATTAAAAATGAGGCTAAGCCATAATCAAGTCTCTCAATACATGGTTGCAGCCTAAAAGTGAACCTACAAGCTCTTTCCTTTTCCTCATTTCCTATTTACTGAGTTTGTTTGTACGTGTCATCATTCCCACACATGCTGTTTTCTAGTTCACAGCAAAAGATTTTCTGAAGCCTAATTAGGCACAGAGGCACTAGACAAAAAAAAACAAATCATCTTAACATGAGCAAAAAACTGCAGCACTACCCATCCTTTTATTAGACAGGCCTGAGCTCTTTTGTTGTGCTTTTTCAGAACAATTCTCCATCAATCACACACCAGTGCTAGGAACAGTCACCTTCAGCAGGTCAGCAGCTAAACAGGGAGAGAAAACTCCTGATGGAAACACTAGGTAGATCTTGTAGGAAATGTGCTGATCCTAAAAAACCCTTAATTTCTCCATAAGCAGGCTACCCATCTGAAGTTCTGATTCATATTTCAACTTATTACCAAGTTATTTACTCCTATTTCACGAAACAACAGAATGTACCCCAGAGTTCCACATTCCCAGCAAGTATTAGCTCTGCTCTTCCCACCAGCAGCCCTGGCTCATCCAGGAACGAGGAGCACTATTTTACTATTTTAGGTCACTAAGTCAGCAGAAAATAGATCTCCCCAAAAAAAAAAGTTTTCCTTCTAGCTTACTGGACTGACTCAGCTCACCAAGACAAACTATAGAAGCACCAAAAGCAGCACAAGGCAGCAGAAAAAGTGGAGTTCTTTCCTCTTTACAGCATCATGGCACAGGTACTTGCTGAGCTCAGATTTTATCCCCACCACTCGCTCTTTGAAACTGCAGGAATTATTCCATCTTTATCACTGGAAAATTGAAAGCATCCTGTGGCATGCAAGATGCATTATGCCCGCTGCAGCAAAACTCTTGAGAAAAGTCTTTCTAAAGCAACAGGATTCTACTCACATCACTACAACATTTATGAACTGGTAAATATTTCCAAGGCAGAGCAAAGCCAAGTATCCTCTATGTGGCAATCTATTTCCTCATGACTCTGCAAACTCTGTCACTCTTTTCTAGGCTACCTGCTTCAGCAGGACTGAAAGGGTTTTTATCAGGCCACATCTCATCCCTACACTCATAGCTACAGCTAAGGAATCCTACTTTTTGACAGAACTACTTACCACTTTTCCATTTCCCCTCTGCTTATTGGCATCTACCATCTGTTACTGTACCCCAAGGAGACTTTAGCATGAGCTCAAGTTACTTGGCAAAAACCTCTTACTCACTTCTGCTTCTCTGCCTTGTATTGCTGTGTGCAGTCATCAAAAAGCTTTTGGTTCATCTCCATGAAGAGCTTCAGTGCATTGTATATCAGCCCGTGAATTGTCCTGCAGAGGAATGAGGAAAGGAGAACACGTCATGGTGGGCAGGTTCTTACACTCCAGTCGGCACCAGCAGCACAGACAAGAGGTAACAGCAGCAGTGACTCATTGTACAGTTGTGTGTGACAAAAGATTCTCACACAACTCCAGCCCTTACCAAGGCAAACCTCCTTCCACAAACACAGCAGGAGAACTATACAACACGGAGAAAGAGATGGAGAAGAAAGAGAAGACCCTGGGACAGGCCTGCTGCGGTCAGATTAATGAGTGCAAAAATACACATTCATGTGTTCATTTCTTGTAGTTAGGAGTGGGAAACGAAGGATGCTAGAGGCCTGTTCAGGGCTGTTATCAAGGGGGCTTTAGTGCCTCCCACTGTTCACACTACAGATACACAAGGACTTTTTTGGGCTGCCAGTATTTGGTCCTGAGCTTTGCTGCTGAGCTGCCCAAAACACAGACAAGCAGCAGCCCTGAAGAGACGGGAACCAGCACAAAGAATATCACAGAAGAAAAGTCAACTCTGTGCCAGTGATTTATGGATAGGTTGCACTGTGTGTGAACTCCCTATGGGACAAAGACTCTTCTAGGGAATGAAAACAAGTGTTGAAGCTGTCTCTGAAATACCTGACCCAGAGGCAGAAGATGAGATTCAGCAGATTAAGCTCTGTGTCTCTATCAGCTCTACAAATGGAATATGGAAGAGAGATGTAACCCTGCTGGAGTTAAGCAGGCTGTCTGACCAAGTAGATGACTATGGGAAGGAAGAGGAGAGTCTGAGGTACTGAACCTGCCCTGAGAAGATGTGGCTATTGCTAAAACAAAGACCAGGAAAAATAAGAGTGGAACACTTCCAGGACTTCTTCTGCAATACCACTGGGAAGCAGACCAGAAAAGAAAGAAACAGCAGAATCTTGCATCTTGGCTGCTGCAATGACGTGGAACTGGTGAAGGGTCTCAGACAAGAACTTAAAGTCCTTTTCTGAGCTCTGGACTTGTCCAGCCTCCCTAGAATTAATTTTCAGCTAATTCATTAAAGGAAGTGTGTTAAATTAATTAAACTTGAATTAACCAGGTAAGGAATTAAATTAAGAAGTCAGAAGAAAAGAAGTTGATAAAAGAACTATAAAATAGAGTAGTATCTAGGAATCAGACACTAGGAACAATATTTGACACGGACAGCTGCCCAGTTAGTTCTGTTTTCTCTGTTTTTCCTGTACTCAAGGAATCAGGCACTGCATTAGCCAGGTTCTCTGGTCACAGAGAACATAAGGGTGGGACACTAATTAACAAGCAGCCAGAAGTCAGATGGAAAATCTACTGCACACTTCTGAGAGACTGACAACATTAGTGACAGGCAGGTATCAAACTCTATGCAGACTCAGTGGTCCCAAGGCTGGTAAATGCAAGTGCCTCAACCCTTGTAGAAACAAGCCACTCTGGTCTGCTGTAGCCCTTTTCCATGCTGTGGAGAGATGGCTGGGGGTAAGATTAGAGGACACTGAGAAGTTATATTCACATCCTAACAAACTGTAACAGTACAGGAATTATAGGGTAAAATGCAGCTGCTGCTCCCTGGATGGAATGCTGCTGGTGTGCTCAAAACTTGCCCCAGGATGGTTCCCCATGCACACAACCTGCAGCCATAGCCCCTGGTGAGGGGGATGGAATGGAGGGTGGAGCAGAGTGGGAACACCGTGGCCAAGTTCTGTTAAAGTCCTGGCAGGGAGGGGATCTCGACGGAGCTTTGCAGCTGATAAACTGCACAGGGCCTGTCAGTCACGGGAGATAGGAGGTTTCTTGTGTCTGAGCCAGGAACTGTGGCGAAATCACCCTCCTCAGACGAACTTGGTTCATTATAACACAATTCTATTAACACACACAAATCCATCCCAAAGTCACCCACCCCAGGGTATGGCCACCCCTCACGGGGCATGTGCTCTGTGTTTTATTGACTACACCTCCAAGAGCAAAGTCAGAGAATTTTACACCAATCAGTAACAAAGGATCTATGACTAGGAGTCACTCAATCTCCACCTAAACATAAAGAAATAGTATAAAAGTACGCTGGGACCAGGAGTAAATTAGGGAAGACTCCATCATAACTACTGGGATCAGTCAACAGGCTGAGCCCATGTTCTTCCACTGTGGGTAAGAAATGTACTCTGTGCACACTGGATCCTTTTACTGGGCATTAGAGCTTCTCTGTGAATTGCTCTGAATACATTTTTGAAGTCAGATACTTTCACTGGCAGTCCCTGAACCTTAACCTGTCACAATTTTCTATTAATAAACTAAGTCAGTAGGAGTCCTTCCCAGGCACTGGCAGTCACCAGCAGCAGGGAACATAATCAAATAAAGTGAAAGACCTGCCAAGGGGTCTCGCTTATGCCATTGGCATATTTCCCTGAATAAGTCAGTTGAACTGACCCAGCAGGACTGTTCAGTGAAGGGTCCCCCTAATGGGACACTGGCAAACTGGTTGGGCACAAGGGTCTCGTTTGTCCTGGGGTGCTGACAGACAAATCAAACTCTGAGGGTTGAGGAAATCTCCCTTTTCCATGATAAACGCTGATACCACCAACAACCCCCCTGGCTCAGCAGCTGACGACACCAAGCACCATGCATCGTTGCACTGCAGCAGCATGCCCCAAGATTGCCAGTGGGTCAAACAATCCAGCAAGTGTCAGAGCATGGGGCAAGACCTACTTGTTCCAGTGACTCTTGGAGTTCTTGTAGAGTGCTGGAAACATGATCGGGAGGATTTTGGCTGCATTATCACTGATCAGGCTCATGATATATTCATTGTTCCAATAGTACAGCGCTCGCTCTGCCACCTGCAGCGGGAGACAAAGCCAGCCTTGAGGAGGCTCCTTCCAGTAACACCTGTGGTGCACAGGGAAGCCACCACCCAGCCAAGGAGCCCACATGCTTCCCCATAGCACAGGGCTGACCTTCACGAACTTCTACGAAGCCATTCATCCTTCCTTTGCCTTAGCCTCTGCCAGACACTTCCCACTTTTCTGAGAAAAAACTCATGTTCTTGAATAGACAAGCCTACTGTCAATATACTGATGACTCCAACACCCTTTACACAACACTCCAAGACAGTAGTGTCATCTGCTCCAGGTCCTAATTGGTATTAGCTCCAAGCCTTCTTCATTTCCTCAGACTGTCCTCTGTAAAGTTCCATTCCTCGCTGGCTCTCCTACAACAGTCTCTCTCAGAGCTTGGAAGCATGTTTTAGTCACCAGTCCCACAATTCAACCTCCTGGTTCAGTAAGGATAATAAGGAAAATATGGAAAATCAGGGCAGCCATCCTGCTCTAACAAGACAAACAAGTCTAACAAGTTTCCACACAGTGACAGACAATGCAGGCTAATTTCTGCATTTAGTGCTAGTTTGAGAATGGCTTAAAAGCCTAGGAAAAGAGACATCCAGACTCAGTCTTTTATTTCAGATAATGCAAAACTTGCTATATCCCCTTAACATATTGCTCCACACAAGTAAATGAAACGAAACTTACTTCATGTTCACTTACCTAGCTTTTGGTTTTCAAGATCTAGTTAAGCCTTTTTCTGCTAGATTAACACACAATCCACTCAGAGAAAATGCACTCCTACCTAGGCGTTCGGTTATACCAGGAAGTTAATTCCTAATTTTGCTCTTCAGACAAGTTGTACACTGTTCAGCCTGACTGTATGGGACAACTTTGGTGCTAATTCTCTTAGGCTCCAAAGTGTTTGCACCTTCTCCAGATTTCTCAGCATTGTTCTTCAGAGTTTGGCAGCAGATGAGGGCTGATATCAAGTACAGGATGTCTCTCCTCCAGCCTTTACCCTACTTTATTCAAGGTCCTTAGTTCCTTCTAGCGCCCTCCACACCCAAAGGTCACATTAGTCCTTTGGCTCCCATCACCATACCAGAAATCTATGTCCAGCTGGTTTCCATCATGCTCCCTTAGTTCTTTAGAGGAAACTGATTTTTAACATACACGTGTGACCTGGACTGACCTTATTTTTGGCTTGTAAACACATGACTTTGTACCTCTCAATACCAAAAGACAGACTGAAGCCAGCCTGCCTCACTGTGCAGTCACTCTCACTTGGGAGATGGCTGTGTCATTTCTTCTTTAACACTCCACCTATCCCTGGGTCGACCACATGTCTCACCAGCAAGCTGTCTTCTTCCTGGGCACTCTTCATGGCAACTCTAAAACAGTGCACCAAGAACACCTGCTAGGAGCTACCAGCAGGTCCTACCACCCTGTAGGGTTAAAATCTTAAGACTGCCACCCACAGAGATTATATCAGCCAGCCACTACAACCAGTTTCCTTTCAGTGAAAATGAGGAAGAAACAGACCCCAGCACCTCTCCAGTATACCTCACTCTTTACTACCCATGCCAGAATAAAACAAAGGACTTTCCCAGCACAGTCTCTTTGGTTGGCCTCCCTCCAATACTGCAGAGTGCTTGGTTTTACTTCAACAAGGTGACCCTGGATGGATCTCCTCTGTCCTTGCTAGCCAAAACAGACAGAGCACCTGTGCTCCAGCCCCAGCCTGCTGCAGTACACGGTGCTGAAAAGCACAGAGCAGCAGGACAGGTTCCACTGATCTGCTCTGTTTTCTCTTTGGATGAGTTCACACTGTGGTCATGGTGAGGATTCTCACTGCTTCTCACCACGTGTCACCCCAATGCTCACCCTGGTCACACCTCCACGTGTCAAATACAAGCCCAAAAACTGTGGTGTCACCCTCACGTGCCAAGCAGATTACAAGTCAATGCTCTATCCCTTCCCTGAGCTGCAACCTACCTGGAAGTGTGGGCTGGAGACGCATTTGGCCAACTGCCTGAACAAGGGCTCCATAACTTTCACAAACTCGGATGGCTCAATCACATCCAGGATCTCCTCCAGCTCATTTAAAAACATCACCTCTTTGGGACTGTGAGTTTTTGGCCAGAACTTCAGCAAGCCCACAATTACCTGAGTGGGAAGGGTATAGAGACAGTGTTAGAGGCTCAAAGTCAACACCAGCTGCAAAATAAATTTTTAAGTGTCTGGTAATAACAGCAGAGGGGAGGAACTAGGAGAATAGACTTTCTCAGATAATCAGGGTGGGTGACCTGGGAAGAAAGAAGACAAAAGCCCAGACTCTGCCAAGTTACATTCATGGCAGCAACTCTGCCTAGGCTGCTACGATTTCATATTACAAGCACAAAGCTAGAGTCACTTTTTATCTCCAAATGCAGTTTAACACAGAAGGGTGAAACTGGAGTGGGCAGCAGCTCTCAGACAGTGCAAAGTAACCATGAAAGATCAACTAATAAAATTGGAAATGCTATGGAAAAGGTCTCTGAAGAGACATTATTCAAAACATTACAGAGTTTGAATACTGGGGAGTACCAAATAAATAAAGCAATGGATAGGTTTGGGACAAGGAAACGAAATACTACTTCACATGAAAGTTACTGGATTATGGAACTCATTCTTGCAAGAATCTGTGGAGACTCAATGTCCAGACTCCAGAATGGAGCAGGCAACTTTATGGAGTTGACACCTAATGGTTATAATTAAAAATGACAATGCAGATGCAACTTCTAGCTGAGTAAAACTATTGCTTACAAGATTAGGGAAGGGCTATATCTCACTAGATTTTATTTATTTATTTTTAATACCGCTTCTTGTCCTACCCATCTGCTTCTAGACATTGTAAAGGCAGGATCCAAGATGCTGCAGACTTTCACTCTGTTGGAAAAAGAAATGCTTACTCTGTGGAGACTAGCGTCACAAACAGCTGGCCATAGAAGCTGCCGTTTCAAACCTCTGTACTTCAGCTACCTGATCCTGAAGCCAGCGCTTGAGAGGAAGTTCTGAGCAGCAGAGGGACAGTAGTGGGCACTGCAACAGCAGGATTAAAGATATCTGAGCACTATATTTCTGCCAACTCAAGGCTTGAGAAGCCAGTAGCTCATTATCCCCAATGTTTGTCATTACTCATGTCTGCCATTCAGGCAAGAGCAGGCTTCAGTGACTCAGAAGTAATTTCACCTACAACTAAGGTGGTGTGAGGTGTGTGGAGTCTGTGTTTGCTCTTACTGAGCACATCTGAGGCCTTGCTCACCTAGCAGTCTTTCAGACTGCTGTTAAGGCAAGAGCTACCATGTCAAGCCTTGCTGAGCAAGCTTCTGGGAGGCCCATTTCAGGCAAGCGTGGACCTAGGGAGTAAGGTGGCCTCTTTCCAATGCTGCTGGTAACATCTCCTGCTGATGCACAAGCCCTGTAATTCTTCCAGACTTCAATAACACCCCATCTTGGGGGTCTATTCAAAACCTTCGCAAGCAAGGTGCTTCAAACAGAACACAAGTTGTGGCAATATGGCCTTGGTATGCCTGGTTGAGACACAACACCCACTGAAGGTATTGAAATTGGGTCATCCCACTGCTTTCCACAAGCACCAAGCCACACCTGGGTCTGTGATCCAGGGGCCACTAAACTGTTATCCAGGAAGCAGTACTGAGCTATGGAGCTTTACTATCTTAATAAGCTGCAAAGAGAAGCCTAGAAATATTGACAGATTTCTATTTCTCACTTCTCCCTCACCCTTTGAGGTGTTTTGGCAGGAGGCTGTTGTACTGGATGTCAGCCACAGGAAGTACTCAGCATGATCAGGAAGCTACTTTACATGGTTTGTTTCAGAGCAGCCTTTTGGGAACAAAGGAAATGGAGCACCCATGTTTAAAGGAAAAGCTAGGAGGTCTGCTTCAGCACTGCTGGTGTCAGAGCTATGGAGCCAGAAAGCTGACAACAGCTGACCAGCTTCTACCCAACACAGGTAGGCTCACCATGAGCACACATATTTCAGCCATAGAACAGGACAACCTCAGCCAGCATTACTCATTAAAACACTCACACTTTTGGTGCTCCCTGCTACAGTGACAGAAGTATGTGTTCTCTGCCCATCTGCTGTTTCGAGCCTGTGAAGCTCAGCTCTGTAGAAGACATTTCCTGGTCTGCAGTGGGTGGAGAAACACTTGTCTCCTTGCACACTCTGCCAAGCTGGCATTTAGCCTAGTTAACACCACAGGTCCATGCAGCCAGTAACTAGAATATGTGAGGTCTCCATCTACACTGCTCACGTTTTAGAACCTGCTATTTCCCACCACTATATCCGGAAGGCGAATGTGTCTACAATGTGACCTACCTCTATGAAGGTAGCAAACTGATGCTAAAGCTGGAAGGAGAACACTTTCATGAAGGAACAGTGGCATGCCTAAGTAGACTCTGTGTCCCAGGTTCCTAACCTCAACCACACAATTCTGCAGCCAACTCCAGCAGTCTGGAGCGGACTCTTACTGTTTCAGGGCCCTCACAAGCTCTGGTTCCATCAGATGGTCATGTATTTTGTCTCTGCAGCATCTCTCATTAGCCAGAAGCTCTGCCCTGGAAGAACAGCTTGGTGTCCTGTTCCTTCTGCTACACCAAGATCTGAAGCACAAAGGAAGATTACAGCCCACTTTCCTGAAGCTTTCAGGAGAGAATGCTAAAGGCTTGCACATGAGCCCCCAGGGAGCCAGGCAAACCCAGTAAACAGTACCATTGACTCCCAGCCTCTTTACAGCAAGGCTGAAAAAAGGATGCTCTAAGGAAGCTGTGAAGCTTTTTGGGACTTAACTGTCACACAGAAGTGAAGCAAGGTTACTCACTGGCTCTGTCAAGCTGCTGTCTTTCTCCAAGAACTGTACAACACAGTATGCCAGCTGTAGGAAAAAAACATGCCGAGATTAGAACTTCCTCAAGTGTACCTGAAATTAAAGTGCCACCACTCCCTAGGCTGGAAATAACACCATGTCCATTATGTTGCAGCCCTAAACAAATCCAGTTTTCTGATGGCAAGTGAAGGCTTTAAGACCAACCAGGCAGAGCCTGAGCTCAGGATATTTGTGCAGTTTAAAGGATGTAACTTCAGTCACCTGAAGTAGTCCACAGCCAGTACATTCAGATGCAAGCACAGCTGCACACAATGGGGAGGAACAAACCTGACTGACACAAAGCCCTGCCCCATAGAAACAGGGCTGAGAGAATAGACAGCTCTACTTAATATCTGTATTTTTTCACTTCCTAACCCAAGTTCTGATCTTCTCTATTCTTCTGTTATGTACTCAAAATTGGAAGAAATTAACCTCTAAACCAATCTAGCAGACTAGCATGCCAACTTCTCCACATATTTCAGCGGTGAATAACAGCAGATACACCACATGCACAGGCTGATGACTGCAGCTAGGAAATTTACCTCTCTGGTTTCAGTAGGCCCCCAATATTTCACAAGCTTCCAGGACAGAAAGACAAAGCAAGCCACGGCATTAATACAGTGGGAACACGTCAGGATATCCTCCTACTATCCAGTGGCACAGACCCAGACATCACAAGAGTGGAACAACCACTGCAGTATGGGACTAGTGCAGAGCCCAGAATGTCTCACAGCAAGAACTTTTTACAATGTGACCTGGTGGATAGCTATAAACAATTAGCTTATAAACTAATATAAATATATAGAGCTTATAATAGATATAAGCTTTTGCAAAATCCCAATCTGCCCTGGGAACTTGCAGCACTTCTCACCTGTGGATGGTACACACTGAGAGACTTCACTTTGTGCAATGGTAACAAGACTCTGATGAGGAACATCTTGTGCTCTTCCTTCAGAGGCAAAGCAAACCCATTGATTATGCTGAGAAGAAACAATAATCTTGTTAAAGTTTTGACCCAGCAGAAATACACTGTCTCTCACCTCACAACACACAGCTCTAACCAGACCCTTGAGGAAGCACCTACCAAAAGTGTGGCCAGCCTGCACACTGAGCTCAGCGAGAGCGTTCTTGGTAGGCACCATAGGGAAATGTCTCTGATGGAGCCTGGACTCTGCTCTGTCCCTGCCAGGCTGAGCCCACACACACTTAGGCAGAACCTCTGGGGAAGGCCAGCACCGAAGCAGCTAAGTGCTTGAGTCCTGTGCTTTACAGAACAGGAGGACAGCAGCACAACAGGGCCACAAACAGAAGGGAAGCTGAAACGCTGGAGAAGGCTGTCCACTGCTAAGGCTTCTCAGAGCAGTGAAGAGCTCTTTCTCTTTTACTCCCTGCTGAGGCAAGACAGCAAGTGTGACTGGACTCAAACTCAAAAGGAGAGAGATCTGGGGAGGAGAGGGTTACCACTGTATTTAACAGCACACTGGGGAGTACTTTACTTTATGCTCTGTCAGACTGAGATCCTCTGGAAGAGGTGCCTCCTGCAAGTACTGCTGAAGGAAGGAACTGCCTGTTCACACAGCACACTGGACTGGGAGGCCTCTGTCACTATGGGCTCTCTGGGACTTCCAAAAGTGGCCATACCTTCCCAGGATCTCCAGTAGCTCTGCAATTCCATTGTGGTGCTCTGTTTCATAGATGAACCTAAAGAGAAGGATGAGAAGTCATTGCCAAATGCTGGATACAGTTTGATAAGCAAGAGGAAGGAAAAATGCTGGAGATAGGGAGTCTAAATGGTACTAAGAAAGACCTCACCTGTAGAATATATTATTGATCTGCCTCCTCACATATGCTCTCAGACCCAGGAACTTCCCATAGATCCTGTGCAGAATAGTTTTTAGGAAATCTCGTTCTCTGGGGTCTTCACTGTCAAAGAGATCCAGCAGCTGTGGGGAGAGAAATCCAGTCAGTGCCTGCATACTGCCTGTCTGGGCAAAGCTACCAGGCAACACCGGACACTGCTCACTTTTGGGAAAACCAGCTCTTTCAGATGCGTGATGCCTTCAGCACCCTCAGCACAGTGGCCATTTCCCTGAAACACATGACCTCCTAGTCACAAGCTGGAAGCATCATCATTTCTTTCACCTTCAGAAGCACAGTGATGGCCTGCACATTCTACAAAGCTGCACGTCCCCAGATTTCCCCTGCAAGACCCCTGTGTCCCCTGCCACCTGTACAATGAGTTATGAGTTCTGTTGCACTGCTGGCTACGAAAGAAACATGCAGGCTTCAGAGTAGCAGTTTGAACCACCAGGCAGGACCACCAAAAAAAGGCCTGCCCTTCTTTATTCTCTCATTTATATATCTTTTTTAAGACAATCATGGATTGGTGAAAGAGGTTACCACCTCAATAAGTTTACAGGATAAAGACATGGTCAATCATCTTTCTCCGCCCCATAGGAAAGGAATGAAGAACAATCTAAAAGTTCAAAACAATCTTGGCCAATTAGGAAGACAAGGATTATGTTTATAGAAAATGCATGGGAACTTCTACTACAAAATTACAAACATGGAACACTGCAAAAATCAGGGCGACAGAGTTCCAGAGACTACAGCTCACGCACTGTCTTGCCCTGCACAGAAAAATCTGTCCGCTCATTCAAGACAAATAAAGAAAAGTCACATAATCAAGCACCAAAATCTGTTGCATGTCCTTCATAAAAGTGGTGCACACAAAGGCAGAGGCAACAATTACTTACAGATAGCACAAACTTCTGGTCAATGTATTTCTTGGCTACATTCGGTTGAAAGTCAGGTGATTCCAGGAACCTGAGGAAGAATTCATACACCAGCTGTGGGAGGAAAAGGAGAGATTACTTAGAAATCCCCCCGAACTCTCACCAGTTTTTACTTCAGATTTTATGTTTTCCTTCTCCTTAAGGACTCAGGGAAAGCCTGGGAAGCCCAAAGAGGAGCACAAAACCCTGTGTTTCCTGACCCAGTGGGATCAACTTAGTTGCCCTTGCTTTAATGGGTAGGGGTCTCTAGTGGTACATAACTGCCCAAATCTGCATGAGATCTCATCACCTCATGTCCCCCCAAAGATAACATCCACCTAGTCATATTAAGACACCAGGCCTGGGAAACTCTTCTCATATCTTCAGCACACAACTCTACAGAGAACAAAAATCTCCAGAGATGGCAAAAGCTCAGACTCATTGGATGCCCTTGAGACACATCACAGAAGAATAGAAGAGCAGAGAAATGAAACAGACCTCACGAACACATGCAGTGTCCTCTGCCTCCTGAGTACTGACCCAAGGTTGGCTTGGCCTCACTAAGCCAGGACAGCTGCATGGTGTGTCCCACTTGGAAAACAAAGGGCAGCTTGCTTTAAGAAGGCTGTCAGTAAACATCAGCTTCTGCTCCTGCTGTTCTCTGAGAGGGATGAGTCCATTCTCATCCATCCCTCCTAGTGGTTCTGAGGGGCCACTAGGCCAAACAACATTGATGGATGTGAAAGGTCTGACTTTGGAATTGAAGGAATGATAGGACCACGCATCTACAGGCAGGGCCTAGCTGCCAAGGACAGCAGTACCGAAAAAACTGAGGTGCTGACCAAAAAGCTTAGCATTCAGTTGCCACAAATCCATTCTGGCTGCTGCTGACTCAATTCTGAGAAACAAATGCTGCCTAGCATTCATAGCACTCTGGTGCTGAGGACACGCTATTTCTATCAATGCTCACATCCCTATGTCAACTGCAGCAGTGAGAAGTGATTAACAACTGCTGCAGAATGACACCTTATTTCTTCTCCATATTTTCTGCTTCATTCTGCAGTACCCACCTCTTTTTCTGCCTTTGTCTGTTTAAAAACACATCCCTGTGCAAGTGGCTCAAGTTTTCCTCCTGACTTCCACTGTTGAGCTCTGCTAAACCATGCTGTCACTTTCCCAACCCTTTTCACCTAGTCTGTCTTAAAGCCTTCTGAAGGTGAATGTTGCACACAGGCATCAGCCAATTCTCAGGACACCCTTCCTGAGTGTTTCCTGCACTGCCTAAGAGCCACCTCTAACTGTGGGGTGGCAGGCCTGGTCTTTCCCCAGCAACCCTCGCAGACTGGTGAAGCAGCAGTGGCAGGGCTGGCAGCTTCCAGCTCTACATGGACTCTCAACATCCTGGAGGGTAAATTCATCAGATCTATATCCCCCACTCCTCCTCACCTGAAGGTGTGGCCAGGCAGCCTCTAATGTAGGCTCATCTTCTTCAGGGTCAAACTCTGCTCCTGTGGGATTGGACGACGGTGGGAGTGTCCGGAAGAGATTCACTGAAAACTGAGGTGAGTGAAAAAGTGCATGAATGACATTCTGACACCCCATGATGGTCCTCCACATAGCGAATCCTTCACTGCAGTGCAACATATTGTGATTTGTTACAGCTGTGCCCACACACTGATCTCTTCCTGCAGGCTGTAGTGTTACAGTCTGCACAAGACCTCCCCTCAAGTGCAGTCTGTGCCAGAGACAAGAGATTCCACCTCTATCCACAGCAGGCACTGTCACTATCACCACCCCCATGCACATTTCTCTTTCTGGAGGTGGGTAGATAAGAAATGGGTAGGACTGGGGTCACACTCCTCTCTGACAAATCCCTATCCCCTCCTCCTCCCACACTTTCCTATTTCTTTGGCACACAAACCACACAAACACTGGCTCCATGGCCTACCATGATAACAGCTTCAGGATAGATGGCCTCGGTGACAACATCACGGTTGTGTGTGATGTATTCCACCATCTCATTGAGACCTGCTCGCTTCACCTCCTTGAACTTCAAGTCACTGAGTGGGTCAGAGATGAAGTCAAAGAGAACGCAGCACTGCCGCAGCTTCTGGATGAAAAGCTCTTCTCGTTCGTGTGGAGGAGCATCTGTCAGAGAAAGCAGGGATATCTGTCCTTGGAGACAGGCAGAACATCTTCCTGCTTTCCCCAGGTATCACTGTGGTTTGCTCCCTGTGGTTTCCCCCTCCCCTGTCACATCCCCCTTAAACTGTTGGAGGGGAAGAGGGAGAGGCAGTGTTATCCCTGCTATGGGCATGGGACAAGGGAGGCAGAGAGACTGCAAGGCCTCTGAAACAACTATCCCATGAGGGAATTTCAAATGTGGTAGTAGTTTCTATCCTGATAAGCACTGATCTCTTCCCTGTACAGAGTACACTGAAAAAGGAACTCAACCAGCTCCCAGTGACAGCCATGTCCTGCACCCCAGAGACACAGAGGGAGCTGGGCAGCACACACTGTAGCCTAACCCTCCTCTCAGTGAACAGGGCAGAAGAGAGGGGCCAGGGTGGCAAGAGCTGTACATTAAGAGATTCTCTTTTCAATACAACTGCCTCCAACACACTGTCTCGGCCAATGACACAAACTCACCTCCTGCTTGCAGAATGCTCCTGAGCTGCAAGGCAGCTGCCCTTCCTCAAAAGCTTGTCTGTGTCTGTGAGCAACATCAGCAACGGGTCTGGCTCAATTGCTGCTGAAAATGCTTTCTCCTTGTCCACACTCGTGTTTAATTGCAATGTAACGTACACTGAGTGCCAATACCAAGCTGCCCTAATGTAGACAGGTTCAACTGCACTATCATAATTTGCAATGGAAACACAATGAGGAAGAGGCCTGGTCCTTCCCCAGGAACGGGTGGATGTAGGAACCAAGTCTGCACCAAGGTCTCTGCACTTCACCACCTTCCTGCACAACCTGCTGAAGAATCCGAGGCAATCCTCAGTACACAGAAGCACAAGGGTTTAAACAGCTCAAATGGGAAGGTAAGTATGAAGACTGCATTGAGAATATTCTGATCATTTTAGGCCATCCATCAATTCCCTACCTGCTAACAAGCCAAGCACCTTTCTCAGAACCATCCTTGCTGCACTGCCCATAAAACTAGCTGGACACTGGAAGGGTTGCTTTGGGAAGAGCCCTTACACCACCGCACTCTGCCTGGAGAAACTGCAGCTTGTCGTGCAGGTTCCACCTCAATGCCTCTTTACCTTTAAGGGCTGGGAGTTTTTGCAGTTCCCGGTTTTTGCTCAGATTGAAACGGGAAGAGCTGTGCCGGCGCTCCTTCTTCACAATCTGGGGTCCCCCTGAGTACTTGATTTTATTCAGCTGGGTTGGGGGGGGAGCACTGTTACTGGGCCGCTTATTTGAAGTTGGCTGCTGTTGTGGCTGCTGCTGCGGCTGCTGCTGAGGCTGTTGGGCCTGATGAGGGAGAAGAGAGAAGAACAACTCAGAAGCTTTTACCTACAAGCCTCATAAGCAGACACCATCAGCATCTTCTTAGAATGAAGAAACTGGGCAGGTTTTTCACTGCTGCACTTGCAGATGAGTGCATGTCATGTGTTCCTACCAGCTCTAGAGCTGCTGGTTGCATTTGCAGCATACCTGTAAAGTAAACAGTTTTACTTCTGTCTGTGAGGTACCACGAAGACACTGGAGCCTCTCAGTACAGCAAGTGCTATGGATATGGAAATCAAAGTCACATCTTGCAACAAGTTACACGAAGACAAAATAAGAACTTTTTGTGGTCCAAACAGAAATCTCAGTGTGCTGCTATCTCTGCAGCACTCTGTACAACACACAGCAAGTTTAGAAAACCAGCAATTTGCTTCTTTGCCCTTGTGAACGGAATCACCTGGGAAAAAGCAAAGCAGTGTGTTGTACAGAACAGGCATAATGGCCTTGGAAAGGCAGTAGTGAAGACCACTAAACTCATTGCTGCATTCATGGTTTAGGAGCACCTACAAACCACATGGACCATATATACAAACATATGCAACCTTAGGTCCCAGGCTGTGGGCTCTTCCAACCCATCCTGGCTGCTCTCTTTGTCGCACAGCTGGCTACGATAGAAACACGCAGGCTTCAGAGCAGCAGTTTGAACCACCAGGCAGGACCACCAAAAAGGGTTTCCCTTCTTTATTCTCTCATTTATATATTTTTCTTAATACAGTCATGGATTGGTGAAAGAGATTACCACCTCAATAAGTTTACAGGATAAAGACATGGTCAATCATCTTTCTCCGCCCCATGGGAAAGTTCAAAACAATCTTGGCCAGTTAGGAAAACAAGGACTATGTTTATAGAAAATGCATGGGAACTTCTACTACAAAATTACAAACACGGAACCCTGCAAAAAGCAGGGCAACACTCTCTCCATCTCTGCCTCACTGCTGTCTGTACTTCTGTAGATGGGCTTTTCCCACATCACTCCTTTTAGCCCACTGCACTCTCGTTAAACTGCACTAACAGAGGCACTTTCTCATATTTAACATGAAACCAGAAACTCAAGCCAGTGTCTGCTCAGTTCAGCTCTCTTCTGACCTTGCTGAAGCTCTGCTGGTTCAAGTCCCACTCGGACTATAATGACTCAATAACTGACCCTTTAATTTCACGCAGACCCAACTTGTGGAAAACTCAGCACAGAAGAGGGCAACATCCTGCCAGGAAGCAGAGGGATTAGCTGGAGACAGCACCCAGCCTACCCGGGCTGTGCTGTGTGAACCACTTCCTTCCTGCTGGTACACGAAGTCAAGGTGCTGCAGAATGAACCTGTTTAGGACACAACAGGAACAGCACAATGGATGGGGAGCAGAGGTGAGTTAAATCCTTTGACATCACCCCGTTCTTTCCCCATAATTCCCAATGGCCACATAGAGCACAGTGGTACAAATGCACACCTCTCTAGAATAAAGACCAGCAGTGTTCTGAGGGAGCACAGGAGTACAGCAGAGTTCTCCATTCTCCAGACGGCCAGTCTCTTCCTGTGAGGATCAGCTCAGCTGCAGCTACTCTGCACAGTCGTTTCCCTGAACTGGTTTCCAAAGAGGTGAGGTACAGTACTGCAGTGCAAGAGCAAGAGTACCTGGACCTGCAGCATGTGGGAAGGCAGCAAGGTAGGAACAGGGAAAGCTATCTACAAGGAGATGCTGCTCTACCGATTGAGATCTTTAGAGCAAGTGCAAAGACTCCCCATGGAAAACAGGGCCCAACACAAAACATCAATTTTTTTTTGTCAAGTCATTGCTTTGAATGAGAAATCAGAAAGATTTTGGTTCTGGTCTGGCTCTCTTTGAAGGAAATCTTGAGTGGTTCTGTTTCAAGCTCAGCTCCAAGCCAAGGTGGGGGGAAACAACAAGATTTGAACTCTACAGTTTACATTTGTTTTGATTCCCTTCACAGAGCAGCATTGTCCCATGATGAGAGGAGGGAACCAGATGAGCTTGAGATAAAAACAGCAGTGTCTGCCAAACAAAGCAGGCCCACACTACAAACTGGAGGCAACATCCTAAACAGTGGTCTCTCCTCAGTTAAGTCAGGACAAAGCCTTGCTGGCCAGCTTCCAAGAATGAGAAGTTCATTCCTCACCCTAAATACTTGGGTATCAGGGGAGCATGAGCCACTCAAAATGTTGTCCAGATGCCTTTGGGAGTCCTCAACTCTGCATCACTCTCCTTCAACAGGGAAGAAGGGAAAAATCTGAATGCTGAGCCACCACAGCGAAAAGATGGTACAGAGAGAAACAAAAGATGCACTGGTGGCCTCCCAAGTAACACTGAAGGAAGCAGGACACATGGACACTCCTTGCTGATAGGACATGCTTATGTACTCCTCACCCACCCAGAAACACCACAGGCAAAAGTTCAGAGCATGCTGCTTTTACTGCATGAGAACAGGCTGCATCAGGGGGCTGGAAAAGTCCTTGACACCAGTCTTCAACAGCCTACAGTCTTCAACCTCTTGCATGAAGAGAGACAAAACATAGCTTCAAGTTTAGCTGCCAGCTATTTAAGAAACAGTTATACACATGAAAAGTCACACAACTGAGATTGCTAGAGAAAACCTGATGGTTGGGGAGGTCACATATATACTGCAGTGCTCAGAGGGTTTATGATGGACTGCTTGTACAGGCACTTTCTGGTATCAAGTTGAATCACTGCTTTCAGGAGGTGCTTCCTGTGGCAGGCCTGCTGTCCTGCTGCTTTCAACACCTCCTACCCTGGCCACATGAATCAGTAGAGGCTTATTTTAAGTTTCCTAACACTTTCTTCTCTGAAGTTTCCATACCTGAAAACACAGCAGACAATTGAACCTGAAAGCTTTTCTCTTCATGTACAGACTCCTCCCCTGACACCAACACCAGCCAACCACTCCATGGCTGCAGGCCTCCCTCTACCTGAGCAGGCTCAGCCCCCCTCCTGACAAGCAATATTGCACTGCTGGCAACAGAAGAAACACGCAGGCTCTAGAGCAGCAGTTGAGTCACCAGGTAGAACCACCCAAAAGGGGTTGCCCTTCTTTATTCTCTCATTTATATATGTTTTTAAAGACAATCATGGATTGGTGAAAGAGGTTAACACCTCTATAAGTTTACAGGCTAAAGACATGATCAATCATCTTTCTCCGCCCCATGGGAAAGGAATGAAGAACAATCTAAAAGTTCAAAACAATCTTGGCCAGTTAGGAAAACAAGGACTATGTTTATAGAAAATGCATGGGAACTTCTACTACAAAATTACAAATATGGAACCCTGCAAAAAGCAGGGCTCACACACCATGGCAAAGCCAACAGCCTGGGGGACGCTGTCTGCTGTGGCTGTTACAGTGCAGATGCTGAAGTGACCAGAGAATAGCACAAAGGTGTTTGCCCAAGCACAGTGGGGCAGCCCCACTTTTCCCACTGCAGTGGAGCAGCTCCTTATGCCAAAAGGACAGACCAGCCCCAAATGAAAGCAGATTAGAACTCCAGCACACAGGCTCCCAGAGCACTTCCTCCCCACTGGTTCCCACCACCTCTCCTCCTTGTTAGGAACTTGTCTGCACAAGTCAATGAGCCCCAGGCCCTGAGCGTGCTCTGTGCCATTCTTCTTCACCTCAGAGAACAGAGATCCTCTTCCTCCAGCCACCCTGAGCTGTGCTAGCATCTCCTGCACTCCCATACCCATGGCATGACCTCACCTCTGCAGGCACTCCTACTGCAGCTGGGTGCACTGCCACTTGGGAAGCCCTTTCTGCCTCACTGGTCCCTTGAGCATCCCCTGCTTCCTAAGCTTCCCAGCCCAGATCTGCTCTCAGCTCCTCCTCCTCAGATGACTCGTCCCTTCCCATCCCTCAAGTCAGTACCTGCTCTCTTTGTCTGCTGTTACATAGCTTCCCTATTAAAGTGAGGCTCTCTGCCTCAGAAGTAACATGAACACACTGTAATGCCTGTCTCTGAATAATGAACTCCAGGTACTGCAGTAACAAGCCCCATGGAGGTATGTGCAAAACACGAAAACACAGTAGCTCACTGAAAAGGTGCACCCTCTCCCAAAGCTGCAAATCTCATCAGCAAGGCTCCAAGCTGCCCTTGAGGCTGCAGAGCAACTCCCCTCTTTACTACTGCTAATGCCTGCTCCCACTTCCAAGTCATTAACTCTCTTCCCCACCCAGCTGCCTCTCCCAGTCTTTCTGGCCAGAAGGAGTAACTCTTTCTCATCCTCTCATTCAATGCTGTCTTGGTCTCTGACATTATTTCTTTTTTCTTCTTAATTAGCTACATAGAAATTCTCTGCATTCATATACTCATCATATTCCAGGGGGACTGAACTAAACATACCTTTCATTTCCCACTCCCTGCTCTCAGGTTTTACTCCACTGCTCCTTGTCTCGTCCGAAGCAAACTGCCTCCCCAAAGCCAGGGGCTGGGCAAGCTCTGCTGGCTATTCACAGCAGATAGATGCTCATCTTGGAGTAAAACTAGAAGAGCACTGCAGTATCCCTGTACTTAAGAGGGAATCCAACACTTGCCTTCCCTTGTGGATGTGCCTGCTTTTCAACATATCTGCCCCTCCACATCAGCTCCACTAAAAGCTCCTTTGCTGCAGAGAACAAAGCACTTTGCTTAGGGGGTTCTGGACTGACTCCTACCCTCTTCATCTCCCTCCACAGAGATCCCCATAGGAGCTCCTCATCCTCTGCATTTGCCCAGATCCATCAAAACAGAGCTGCTCTGCAATAAGATTTACTCATCCCACCAGCCAAACAAGTTGCCTGCAAAGCAAGTCACAACTTTCTGGTATCAGGATAAATTAAAGTTGATTCCTTCCCCTGCTCCATGGAGCACAGTGTGAGAGAGAAAAGCACATATTGGAAGAGGCCTGCCCAAAAGCTGCTTCCCTGCTGCAAGCCCATTAAGCATCTATTGAGATATGAAGAAAAAGGAAAGATCTCTTTAGTGCACCCAATTTTCACCCTAGAACAGGCAACCAATCAGCTGTAACTCCACAGGGGAATTCACAGGGCATGAAACTCTCACAATGGCAGCAGAGGTCTCCAGGTTGGGCTCAGCCCATCAACCCCACCAGACAATACCACTCCCAGCATTTCACAAGTCAAACCACCTCTTGCTTCTGACACAAGGAAGGAGTTTTGCTTCCAGCACACATTACTTAATTCCTCACACAATGTGAAGGTCAAAATACCTTTCTGTGTTTCCTGAAGAGCAAGAAAATCGCATTCAAACTGGTATACATTTCTTCTTATCAAGCAAAGAGCTCTCTTCCATTCTGCAGCAGAGTACTCCAGAGATAGGAAAGCACCAAGAGGGAACAAACTTCACTGCAGACTCAACAGAGAAGGGAAGAGGAGACCTGTGGCAGTACACACTGCAGAGGTGTCTCCTTTTGACTCTGCTCTCTGTTCCTATGATCAAAGGAGACGCAGCTTTCCATCTTAAAGGAGGGCTGGATTTCGTCTGGAGTATGAGGAAGTGGCTGGGTATGTTTTGTGGGAGGGAAGTTTAGACACATCACTTCTAAGTTTCTTCTGAACCAAAGCAAATATTACATGCCATTTCAGGTCACAGAGCCACAACCCACGGCTGATTTGGGTGGGCACATCAGTGTTACCTGCTTTGTTGGCTATCCACTGCAAGACTCAGACTTTCCTACACCTTTCCAGAGCTGTGAACTCAGCAAAGAGTGCCACATAAATAAAAGGTAAGTCTGACCCCATAATGACAATGCAGGAGTTCTCTCACTTGTTGGAGTCTGCAGACAGCTCTCCCACCAAGCTGTTTTCAGCTGTATACACAAAATAAAATGGACAGAGGCAAAGGAGGACGCATGGCAAATTAGGCATGAGCACAAAACTCATGTGGCTCATAGTTAGAGTTCTTTTCTGAGTCTCTGCAATGCAGATCTATGCTTTGGAGTAGACTCTAAAATACCATTGACTACAACCATGCCACAGAACTACACATTTCTTCCTAGTCTTCATTAGCCCAACATGTCTCCCATGCCCAACCCTCCAAATTACAAGCGCAATGTGTTCCAGACAAGACTAGAGCATACAAGCTTCTATGGATGTAGAAGTGGCACAGCTTGTTTGCCAAACTGCAGTATTAAAATAAATAAACCACATATATATGCATGCTTCCTCAGACATGCATATAACATTCTTCTGAGACAATTCTCAAATTCCACAACCACTGCCTGAATGCCAGACAAACTCAGAAATACCAGAAAAGTTCCACTGAACACAAATTTGCGCTAATTTCAAAGACAGCTTATCATACTATCATATTCTGCTGAGGCCATTTTAATGTATCTGCCTTGGCAAGATCAAAACTGAGAGTGAGACTGCACATCTGGGAATACAGACTGTGCCTTCTTATGAGGAATGCTGCATTCAGCAAGAAGGCTGTTATACTAAAGGAGAACTATTTAATCTCCAGCGGTTTATTCTTTTGAGTGTTCCTATCCAATACTTCCTAATCTCACTCCTCCAGAAAACACCCCAGAAGAACAGATCTTCTCCTATTGCTTCTCACTACTCTCCCACTCTGACACAAAGTGACAACAGAGTTTATGGTGCTTTGCTCTGACAGGAGCACGGAAACTGCTCCCATCTGTCAGGCTTCCACCTCCTTGATAATCATGGCTTGTCCCTTTCTGCAGCCAACTTTGCCATGCCCTGCCCACCTCTGTAAGCAGCACTCGCCCTCAGCTTTGTGCCAAATGTCTTTTTGCAGGTCTGTAGGGTATGAGAGTCATCTGGTCTCATCCATAGTCATTGTTCCCTTTGGGCCAATTTTCCTTCTCCAACTTCTTAAGATCCTGGTGACATGTGTTATCTGGTGAAACAGCTTGAAGTAGTAAAATGAAATATTTCATTCCTCCCCAAAGATGAGTTGCACATGCACACTGCTGTACCCAAGGTGAAAGCCTTACCTCTTCTGAATTCTCTGCCCCACCATCCTTCCCGCTACTGCTGCTGCTGCTGCTGCTGCTGCTGCTGCCAGGCTTTGTGGTGCTTTTGGCAGACTTTGGAGACTCCTGAAAAGATGAGAACACATTCAGAAAAAACTTCACCTTGTCCAGAATTTTAGCATCCCTCTGCAGAGTTCAGGTGTGTGCTGCCACAGACCACTCCTGCAGTCCGCCCCCGCTCCGGACATCCACTCCAAGCGCTTTTTTTCTGGTAAGGGCACCCTGAATGGCTTCCCCGGCAGCTGACGCCCAGGGCGAGGCCACGGACCCAAGGCCAGCAGCGATGTTGGCATCTCCCGTCCCGGTCACCGCAGGCTGACCCTGGCGACAGGGCCCCGAGCCTACCTAGCCCTTCCCCGGGGCACGGCCCCATCGGCGATATGCGGTGCCAGCACACCCACAGCCCCGGCCCGGCCNAGCCTCCGCCGCCGCCGCGTGCCGCTGACGCAGGGCGGCCGATTTTTCTGATTGGCCACAGGGCGCGCGGGCGCCGGGCAGGCCCTCGGGGGCGGGGCTGCGGGAGAGCGGATCTTCTGGGGCAGGGGCCCGCGTGCGGGTTCGGGCTCGGCTGCTTTCCGCGGGGGGGAGGCGGGGCGTGCGGGGGTCCCCGGCCCACGGCACGGNCCTTGTCCAGAATTTTAGCATCCCTCTGCAGAGTTCAGGTGTGTGCTGCCACAGACCACTCCTGCAGTCCGCCCCCGCTCCGGACATCCACTCCAAGCGCTTTTTTTCTGGTAAGGGCACCCTGAATGGCTTCCCCGGCAGCTGACGCCCAGGGCGAGGCCACGGACCCAAGGCCAGCAGCGATGTTGGCATCTCCCGTCCCGGTCACCGCAGGCTGACCCTGGCGACAGGGCCCCGAGCCTACCTAGCCCTTCCCCGGGGCACGGCCCCATCGGCGATATGCGGTGCCAGCACACCCACAGCCCCGGCCCGGCCGCCCCGGGAGGGGGAAAAGGCGGATCCCGGCCCTCACCCCGCCGGCGGAGGGAGCAGCGGGGCCAAGACGCGGGTGCGGCCGTACCTCCCCCACCGGGAGCATCCCCGCGGCCGGCGGAGCGCGCAGGGCGGGGCAGGCCGGGCCGGGCTCACACGGAGGCACCGCTGGCCGACACTCGCACCCTCCCGCCCTCCCCGCCCACCTCCCTCGGGCCC
>VZTZ01038833.1:55795-117192 GCA_013400955.1 Drymodes brunneopygia
TGGCCGGGCTCCTTGTCGTGCCGCGCTCTGCCCGCCTCTCCTCTGTATCGGTCGAGGAGGAGGAGCCCCAAGAGCCTGAGCTGGCCTCAGGGTCTGCACCCCACCCTTGCGGGGCGGGTGCTTGTCAGTGCTCCGATACACGGTTTTGGGGAGGCTCCTGGTGGGAATAGTTTTGTGTGAGCACTGCGAGGCCCAGCACAGCCAGAGCTTTGTGCCTGCTGGAGAAGGCTGTTCTTGGGACAGGGGGTTAGGACACTTCCCTGCTCGCATGGGGCAGCCCGACCAGCTCATTGACATGTGGTCCTGTGTCCTCACGGTGTGAGGACGGCGTCCAACAGCCTGCACGTGTCATCTTCCAGCTGGTGGTCCAGGTGGGTAAAAAGCAGCCAGCAGGTAGCTAGCTGCCTTTGAGTTCAGGACCTGCTGGCAAAGGGCCACCTCATTAGGGCTTATGATGTCTCGAAGGTTTAAGGTCAATCCTTATTGTCATTGTCATTAAGGTGGTGTCTGCTCGCCTGTTGCCAGAGATGCAAGAGCTCCCATTCACTTCAGCCAAGCCAGTGGTAAGAATCTCACTGAATGTGTCACATGAGTGGGAAGAGAAGCAGGGGACTGGGTACTGTCAAAGGTGCTTCAGCAGGAGCACAGTCTTTTCAGTCATTGGGTGAACTAACCTGGCATGGCACATGGCAAAAAAATTCCTTAAGAGTGTTATGAAAGATCAGTGCATCAGCTTCTTGTCAGCGTGCTTATCATCACTGACCTGAAAGTCATTGGCACTCCACGGGATCCTCAGGAGCAGAGCAAGGTCCTGGTTTCTGTTGTCCTTCCTCTGTGTCACGCACAAGTGACCCTGGCCACGGCACCAGCACAACCATGTGGGTGCTTGTGAGCAGAGAACTGTGCCAGTGTGAGCAAGTAAAAGCCACTTGCTTGAAGACTTCATAGCTATTACCATTCCTTGTCATAAGCTGTCACATGGAATTCTGGATTGGCTTTCCTTGATCCTAGAGGCTGGTGAAAGTCAGCTTCCACCAAACTGGTATTTGGCCTCTGACTTTGTCCCAGTGTCAAGTGACTCTTGTTTGGTCCTAACTTCTCTCTAACACTGTGGTCACCAAGGTCATCTCCAAAAAGAAGGCACTGGAAGAAAAACTTGGGAAATTCCTGCCCCATTGGATGCAGGCAGGGTGAGAAGGTGGCATTGTCAAGGGGGCATCAGGAGGAGCTCCTGAGCATCATGAAGTTCTGCAGGGCAAGGGGGGGCATCTGAGAGTTCCCAGGGCATCAGGGACTGAGGGGAAATGGGAGCACCCTTTGGGGAGCTGCCCTTCGGGGAGCTTCATGGGCAGCAGTGCTACTGGATGGCTCAATGGGGCAAGGGTTTTTTCTAGGTTCAAAGGAGCAGGGAGTGGTTGGGGGAGTCTTGGGCATTGAGGGCACTGTGAAGCGAGGTGCAGGGAGCTCTTGGGAGCTTCAGAAGGATGGCAGCCATCGTGGGCACTTTGTGGGGGACTGGCAAGGGTTAGGGGAGCAGCAGTGAGCAAGGGGGATGGGGGTGCAAGGCAAAGGGGAGCCAGCCTGGGGCAGGGCAAGCCCCTGCGTCCATGGATTCCCAAGGGCTCATTCCCACTGAGCCAAGGCATGGAGACAGCTTTTATCTCCTTGGGGAGCATCCCGGAGCAGGTGCCTAGGGAATCATGATCCCCAGCCCAGGTAGTGAAGGACTTCCTGGAAGCCTCTCTTTGCCTCCACATCTCTGACTGTTGCTCTGCACCCTCATCTATTCTCCCTCCACAACACTGCTTGCCAGTCCAAGCTCTCTTCCTCGCCCTGGCCCCTCATCTACCCCCAGCTCCTTCCTTGGCTCCTGACCTTCCCTACCCCACACCTTCCATCTGCCCCTGCCTGCCCACAGCTCATGCTGCCTCTTCTCTGCAGAGGCTGAAACCTGGAAAACATTTTCCTGGACAATGAGGAAAAAACAAAGGTCCCCATCTCTAGATTTTCCAGAAGCGTGGTACTGCAGGATGTCAGTGGAGAGTCCCTCAGGGTCTCCCCACATCAGGGGCTGCCCACCAAGACAGCACTGAGCCAGAGCTTCTGCCAATTCTATGCTTATGCATGTTCTGAGATCCTGCAGGAGAAGCCCCATAACCTCTTCCTGGCAAACACATGGAGTCCTGAGGTCATCTTCTGCACCCTGCTCTGGGGCTACAAGCCTTGTTATGCCACCAGCCTGCAGCAGCTGCTGTGCCAGACACAGCAGTCCTGTCTTGCCCCAAAGGCAGCCCCTGATCCAGGGCTGCAAGGTGGGGGGCTGGCAGTAGCTTCGGGTGGGGGGAGGCATGTGGATTCTCCTGCCTTCAGGAAGGATGCATTTAGCATGGAAGGATGGCTCCACAGTCCCTTCCATCTGAACTCTCCATAATTTTCTCTACATGGTCCAGCTAAGAGGCAGCTGGGAATGCAGATGAAGAAGCCCATGATGCTGAGGAACAGAAAGCTGTACTACAGAGAGCAGGCCTCTCTGCATTTCCAGAGGCTGCCTTTATCAGCAGGCTGCAGTGTTTGCTCTGCCTCAATTCACCTCTCCTTGTGACTTTCGTTCCCTTTCCAGGTACCATTTCAAAGAAGATGGCTCTGCCCCTTTCCTGATTTCTCTGCTGCTTTGAATATCCTTGTGCTCTCCAGAGACTTTTCTCACAGTGGCTTCCTAACCAGAACTTTCTCCTGGTCTTTCCAGATCCCTTATCTCCTGCTCTGGATTCTGTCTTTTGGGGAGATTTGTTTGAGCTCAGCCACAGCCAAACACACCTCTCATTCCTTCTCTTGAAAATGTTACTTAGGATCAGTGCTTTTTTGCTATCCTTTGTTTTCCATCAGTCTTCCTCATCCCCAGATCAGGCTGGTAAATCCAGGTGCAGCTGCCTCTGAAGAATGCAGGATGGGAAAGAGATTGACACTGGTGGAGTCCAGTAGGCTGTGTCCTTGCCCCATGGTCTGTCTCCAGATCTCTTTGGGATCATTCCACACATACAGAAACTCTTTGGAAGGTGTCCTTGCCCATAGCAATAGTTCCTACTATTGCTCTATTGTAATCTTTGCTCATGCCTTGAGCTAAGAAATCCAAAATTCTTTCCCAGCTTTTACTCTGACTTGATTTTCCTGTTCTTCCTGTACATGTTTTGTAGAACTACATGGAGTTACTGGCTGGTAAGAAAGCCAGCGCATTCCCTCAGCTGTTTTACATTGTTCAGATACAGTATTTGTTGACCACAGATGGCAGAATTGGGTTGTTTATAACAGCAGCAGAAGTAAGGTTTGTAGTGGACTGTTGCCTCAACAGTCTCTCAAGTCAACCAGAATTCCACCATGGGGAATTCCTAACCTGGAATTCAGAATGGATTTTGTGCATTGATTTCTGGGGGGTGTGTGTGTGTGTGGTAATTTCCAAGGCCCACTCCTCTCTGTCAGTAGGTCAGAAGGGCAAGTCCTGATCCCAAATGGAAGAACCTCTTCATATTGGTGGGATGACTCACACAACTGGAGTGCTGCAAGAGATGTCTATAAACTCTTCAGCCTGGAGAAAAGGAGGCTCTGGGGAGATCTTACTGCTCTCTACATATTCCTGAAAACACGTTGTAGCCAGGTGGGGGTTGGTCTCTTCTCCCAGGTCACAAGTGACAGGACAAGAGGAAAAAGCCTCAAGTGCCATTTTCCCAGGGGAGGTTTAGAGTAGGAAAAATTCTTCACTGAAAGGGTCAGGCACTGGAACAGGCTGCCCAGGGTGGAATCACTATCCTGGAAGTGTTCAAAGAATGTCTAAATGTGGCATCTGGGGACATGGTTTAGTGGTGAACACAGCAGGGCTGAGCTAACAGTTGGACTCGATGATCCTGAGAGTCTTTTCCAACCCTAACAATTGTATGGTTCTACGAGTCAATATTCTATAAATTATGTACCAACAGCACAGAGGGCATTACACACACACAAAAAAAAAAAAAAAAGAGAGAGAGATGTAGTGATTCCTGAATCTTAAATATCTGCTATGATGGGAGAGACCAAGCAAGCACCTGTTTATACACCTACGTAGTTAAGGAAGGGAAGCGTTTAGAAATACTGAGAATAGCTTAAGGCCTCCACATGAAAATACTTGCTCCTTTCTAGCACAGAAAAAAAACCAACCGGTATTAAGACTCACACCACAAACACTGACTTGCAAGTAATTTTCCTTAGTTGTCCTCAGTAGTAAACTTCACTCTGAGGCATCTCAGATGATTTATGACACCTGAGTCTATTCCCCTTGTTTCAAAGCCTTGTGGAGCAGCTTGCAATTCCCTCCACTCAGGACTACGCTGCCACTCCCAAGTAGCCCTGTACAGCCTTTGCAGAGCCTGCTTTTGGAGTGACCACCACTCATGATGTTGTCCCCAGACAAAGCTGCTGACAATCCTCAGTGGCAGAACTCAGTCTTCCCAACGAGACATAGGAAATGAAACAAAATCAAATGGACAAGAACACACTCCTTTGCTGTTCAAAACAGTAAAAAAGTACAACCAGTCTTTCCAAAAGCCTGGCTGAAAATTTTAACAATTATGATCTGATCAAGAGAAAATTCCTGAAAATCTCAAATGTTAGGAGAAGCTTGTAGAAACTAGATAAAACACATATCAGCTCATTACACAGTACTTTCTGCTAGTTACCCATAACTGATGGATAGTGAGGCTGCTATTTTAACAATTGCTTCCTCTTTTTTGGTCCAGTGCCTTATCTTTGCTCCTGGGTTTAATTAATTTATATATTTCTCTGGAACAAGAGAAATCAGGTACAAGATCACTTGGCAACAATTCAGAAGAATTCTCATGCTAATTAGTTTGCACACCCACTCTTTCTCGAGTCTGTGGCTTTCTTGGGCTGGTTGGTCTTTGAGTTGGTGGCTGCAGATATAATTCCCTGATGGAATTACATTTTACCCAGTTGCAGCTGATTTTGGGACAATTGCTAAGTTGGCTTTATTAGTTTCTTCCTTACTTCCTTTGGGAGTTCTACCAGGTGGCTTTGTGGCCCATAAATTCTGTGCCAACTATCAGTGGGCATCCTTTTTCCAAATCTTAGCCTCCCCCTGGGTCTGAGATCACTGAAGCACCTCAAGACCTAAACTTTAACAAGGCAATGAATTTGTTTTTCTAAGACATGGAAAGTCGCCTTTCTTGCTGACTAGGCTTAAAAGCATACAAAGATTGAACATCAAAGAACTTCCTTTCTTAAGAAAAATTTTACATATTCCACTCTTTGCAACACCCACACAGTCCCAGGGAAGCTCTGTAACTTCCACGCCTTATCGGTGTGCCTCTTTAGGCATAAGTCAAATAAGGACGTGTTTTCCAATGGGGTATCACAACCCTTCTGTGCCATAAAAGAGCTTTCTAACTGTGCCCGTTCCCACTGCCGCTTGTATCAAAAGGCTGGCTCTGACTCTCCCCACATCTCNCCCGCCGCTGCTGCCGCCCCCGCCCCGGCATGAGGAAACGCAACGAGTCGGTCACGGTGGAGCATGAGCGCGCCGCCTCCGCTGCCGCCGCCGTGCCCGGGCCCCTCGACAAGGGCTGCAGCCTGAGGCGAAGCCTGCGCTTGCCTGCCTCCGCCGCTGCCGAGGGCATGAAGCGACCGCTGGGCAGGTGAGCGCCGCCGTCTCTCCACCGCGCTTTGTTATCCCCGTGTCACCGTCTGCGCGGAGCCTGCCGGGGAACGGGACGGCAGTGGGGCTCGGTTTGGTGAGCAGAGGGGAAGGAAGGGCCGCTGCCGCCGCCCTCCGGCGAGGAACCGGCAGGACGGACAGGACCGCGGGCCCGGGGTGTTGCCCACCTCAGCCCTGCTCCCCTGGCTGTCCCTGTGTGCCAGGAGGGCAGTGCCGGCCCCACGGTGCCTTCGATTCTCGGTGTAAAGAACTGGTTAGAGAGTGGGGCGGTTGCGGGACCGGTGGACCCAGCCCTGGCCGGCAAAGGATGGGAGGGTTCGGTGTTCGTACCTGGGCGCTGCTGAGTCCAGCCCCCTTTGGAACGGGCAGGCATTCTCCCGAAAAAAAATGGCTATCACAGAATCCTTCCGTCAGAGAGCGTATGTGGAGCAGCAGGGTCCTGCTGATAGGATGTCTGCGTTTTGGTGGCTGTCAAAGTGATCTCTTTCCCATAAATTAATCAGATTTTAGGGGTCAGTAGGAGAAGCTGACATACAGGACTCCGTTGGAAGGAGTTTAGCCGTGGCTTTTTGCCAGCTTGTGTTAACGTTTTAAACGTTTTGTGCATATTTATAACGGGGAAATGTTTGTGTACCTTTCTAAAAAGACTGTAACAATGGAAGGTGCTTATCACCTGGACCCTTCATCGTGCAAGATTTTGGCGGGATGCAATGCACGATGAAGACTTACTTCCCTGGCCCTCTGCAAGATACAACCTTTTAGCTTCACCTAAACCAGTATGGTGTTCTTTGTGTTTTGATAGTGTGAAGAATATCTAATGATCAAAATAGCTGTGTGGTTTGGGTAGCTGGGATCAAATTGCTGTGCTTCAGCAATACAACAGTCAGATTAAAAAAACAAAAAAAGAGGTGCTTATCAGTGCATTTCTAGTAAATGAGCTATTGTGGATGTTTCTCTGCTAAATTTTGAGATTTTTTCTGTTCTCGTAGACAAAATGAACATTTGAAAAGAGCTGTGGACACTTGTCATGTCCAAAGAGGCTTTAAAATGTGATTTCTTTTATTGGGTAATAGCTATCTAATTTTATGCCCTGGAGGTAAAACTTTGGGATGCTGTCACTGCTCCATACATGTTATGACAAGCTTTTGGTAATTGAAAATGGCGCTGAGTTGATCTCTCAGTTTCCATGACTGTGCAGTTGATCAAACTGTGACAGTGCTCTGCTTTTATAGCATTTTAAAATTTGGCATATCTATTCTGATTGTCCGAGTGGATGTCTTCCAGACCAGTGGCACTCGAATGATGGCTTGCTGGCTTCTTCAGCATTATGAATGGCACTCAAGTACCTTTTACTCAAATGGAAATGCTCTGTCGGTGGTGGGCATTGAGCAAGTCCTAAGTGCAGGCTGTTGGCTTGGTCTGACAGGCAGGTACTTTGTGGATACCAGACACAGCACAGCTGTATTGCAAGGGCCGAGCTAAAAATAGGGAAAGCACATCCTGTCTGCAAAAAATTTTCTTGCATTTATTTCTTCATTTGCACGTTTGAAAATGGTTGGCTGGCGAGTTTTCCTCATTTTTCTCCGTGTTCAGCCTTTGGAGCCTGTTTCAGAAATTTCTGAAGTGCTACATGGATTTTAACCCTTCCCCCCCTTTCTGCCTCCCACCTCCCCCTCTCCTTTTTGGGTCAGGTACTGTATTCCACACAGCAGTGTTTCTCAAGCTTGTGACATTGTAGGAATACCTTGTTTGATGCTCGCTTTTCCATATTTTGAAATATCTGTATTCCCATGATTTTTAAAATTTCTTTCATGCTATCCTGTGTTGTCTGCCTTTCTTACTGACTTTCAGTGGACCTTGTGAGCCCTCAGACGGTTATTTGCAGGCAAAATGTCTCTGTCTGCCAACATCTCCCAGCAGTGTTTTTTACAAACGCACTGCTAAACTGTGAATCTGAGCATGCAGGAAGGGGAGGGCTAGGCAGAAGATACAATGCCCAGAGATAAGGTTCTTGCCCAGAACAATCACCCTGAATTGGGTCAGACAGCCTTCTAGCTCCATATCCCACCTTAGATGGACAGCAAGGAGTGTTTAAGGAAGAGCGTGAGGGTACGTAAATACAGTGACCTCCCTTGGGGGGTTACCCTGACTGTGGTCACTTATGTGGCCAACAAGTTGCTGTTAGACCATCTAGATCCTCGTATTTTTATATGCAAGGTCATGCTGTTATTGCAGCATTCCTTATACTGGTGGAAATAAAAGTAGTATTTGATTGTTGTTTTCACCGGCTTACATCGGTTTTACTCTCCAGCTTGCTGAAGCTGTAAGGTGAAAATTCAGCTGCAAGGTTGCTGGGATGGTGGAAGTGGTATAATATCTGAAATTGGAGATTTGTACCGCAGCAGACTATTCTTAGCATGCTCCTTGATGAAATAGTTAAAATCAACACTTGAATGCTTTGTTCAAGGGGAAGTGGGGCTATCTGCATTTCATGCTGCCGTTCTTCATCCTCTGCAGACCTGGGGAAGCAGCACGTATGTCTGGCTTACTTGTAAATGATACAAGCCACTGGCTAGGAACGCAAACCAGTCCCCAGCAGCGTGGAGTGGCTGGGTAGTTCTGCAGCCAAGGGCTGATCATGTGGCATATTCCATGGGTCAGGAGCACGGGCTGGGGGGGGCTGCAGAGGCAGCTGTGTTTGGATCTGCAGCAATGACCAGGAGGCTGTGGAGCAGCAGCAGAGCTGCTGTGTGCCCTTCTCCAGCACAGCTTTTCCTGCTCACATCCAGCTCCTCAGTAAATAGCACTGTAGGTGATGTTTATAGAATAAAGTGCTAGCTTACCACTGCCAGCAGTTTGTTCTTGCAGCAGTATTTTTGAATTTTACCAGCACTGCGTTTGTCCCTCAGTTTTTGTTCAGTCACACCATCACAATGTGCTCATTCATCCAGGAGCTGAAACTCATTCTAAAGAGGTGGCTGTGTGTTTTGACTGGCAACTACTCTGTTATAGAAAGTGTGTGCATGTGCTTCTAAGTGTAATGGAGATGGATATCTGATAAATACAATTTATGTGGCTTTGGCTAGTGCATAGTGTAGTCAGTATGGCTTTTCTTAAGTGGTTTACAACCAGAAATGAACAAATTAGATATTTCCATTTTCTTCCATAGATAGCAGTAAAATCTAATATGATGGTTACCTGAGCATTTTACAAGTTGCTCCTTTAAAAGTGTGTGAATGATTTTTTTTTTAAAGGAGCTTTTTTGTCTGAAGTTATTAAATACAATAATGCAGTACATAAATAAGTAATATGCAGTGCTTGCTTTTCCTGGTATGTGTGTTTTGTGTGGATGGCCATTCCTCTACTATTTCTGTTGTGAGGCATTTTCCAGGTAAGTGTTGGAAGTGCTGGATGGATATTAATGTAGCATTGTGTTTTGGGTATTTGCTGTGACTCATTTTTGTGGTCGGTGGCTGTGATGTTCTGAGGAAATGTGTTTGAGCAGCTGTGGATCTGGAAAACCTTTACGTGGGAGTCCAGAGAATAGGGAAAATCAAATGAGCTTAATACTGGCATTGATACCAGAGCAAATTGTCCTATCTAGTTTCTGCTGTACCCTGATCCTGCTGATAAAAGGTCACATGCATGTTACCCTTCACTTCTGTGATCTCATAGTTATCTGATCCTCATTTAATCCCAATCAATAGTCAGACTATAGACGTGAAGTGTGCATTTTGCAGTTCTCTGATTCTCCTGCAAACACTTGTTTGCTGCAAATGTTAAAACTTGTTTCTGTCTCTGTCGGTGCTATGGAGCAGTGAAGCCCTTCAAATCCCATGTGTGTGAGCTGTACTCCTTGATGCTTGTGTGCTCTGCCTTGCTGGAGAAGCTGCTGTCCCTCAGACGCCCTTCAGTTGTCCCTGGTACCTTTGCTCATGGAGACCCCCGGCTGCAGGCACAAGTCCCTGCAAGGAGTGTTTTTGGGACCCTCCTGCTGGCTGTCTAGCCTGTGCATCCCACAAGCTGGGTATTTTTGGACTGACACTACAATTTGGTGCAGTTTCAGTTCCTCTGTAGTCAGCCTTGCTCTTGTTTGTTGTGTGCAGCTTTCTCTTGAGAGGCAGGAGGTCTCTTTTACAGTACCGTTTCCTGGGTATTTTATGGAAATGCAGGGCGGTGCTGAAGGCAAGAGGCTGCAACAGCCTGCCCGTGTCTTCTCCTCTGATGCAGCTGAATTTTCCTGGATCAGTGAGTGTGCTCAGGCATGTCAAATGCAATGTGTGATGACCCTCGGTGCCATCCTGCCCCAGCAGCTGAAATGCTTCATGCCTTCCCGTGTCTCTCCAGATTTAACCAGCAGTATCTTCCCTCTGACAGAAAACTTGGCCATCTCTATTATCTGCCCGTGTCCTCTCAGTGGCCCATCCTTACATCTGTAGACCAAGCCCCCTTTCTCCTGATGTTGCTTTTAAAAGAAGCATTTGCAGAGTCTTTTATGATTATTCCAGTCTGTTCCATTGTAGCAGAGATGACAAATGCTTGAATTGTTCTCCTGCAAGTTTTCATCATATATTTAAGGTTCTTTTTCTCAAGTGAGTTTTGTGCTATTGTCTCCCTTAATTGCTGTCTTCAGGTTAGACCAGTTACTTGTCAGTACTTTCAAAAGAGGAAAGAGGCTGCCTGCATAGACATTTCATCAGTCATGCAGCTTTTTCACCAGTTTCGCCTTCCTACTGGGTAACAGCCTCTACTTCAGTTGTTCTTGAGCAGAGTTCTCAACGGAGCTGTGAAATGGTTTCCAGTTGCTTGCCTGTTCTTTCTTTCATATTAAATACGGGTTGAATCACAGCCTCTCCGATGGGTAAAATATGTAAAAGCAGTTTGCTTTGTGTGAGGACGTTTTTTTGTGTGGGGCTCATTTTTTGTTGTTGGTTGTGTGGGTTTTCTGTTGGTTTTTTTTGTTGCAGTTCTCTTGAGGAGCATGCACAGTAATATTTTGCTCAGATATGTAAAAAATGGGGTTGTGTAACTTTTTCCACATGTATATGCACCTTTTAAAGTTTTTTTTATTTATTTGAATGGTATCACAGTAGCTCTGCCTCCTGTTTTGTCATGTGCATTGTCAGCTATTTTGGCAGCTTATGGCTAGGGAGTGCCTCTGAATTGCTCCCAAGTTACCAGTTTGGGGCATTAGGTTTTCATTCTCTGCAGCATCTTCCTAGTTTGTTCATCTTTTCCTGCCATTATAATTCTCTTTCCTTGTGCTCCTCTTCTCCCCACTCTTTCTCAAAGAGACGTTAGTCATTCAGCAAAAATAGCAATATTCCCTGAAATGGGGGGAATTATTAGTTTTGCTGTTGTGGATTTTTTTTAATCTTGGATTTTTTTTCTAGGATTTAAGGATTTGTGAAGCCATCACGTTGACATGTAGCAGTTCTGTGCCTCAGTGTGTTACTGTTAGAGCCTATTTTCTTTTCAATATTTTCATCACTGACTGTGGGGTTTTTCTGGTGTTAAATAGGTGTGGTTTACTCTCTTAAGCATCCCTTGAGACTCATAGCACCCTCCTGCAGGTCTGTCTGAATGATCTAAAATTTCTTTCCTTGAATCCAGTGTACCCATGAGCCTCCCTGGATTTTCTATAATAGAGCACTGCATTTTTTCTGCTGCATCTGCTCTATTGTGTCTTCTACTCTGTGAGCCATTTTCTCAAGTCCCCGTATTTCTCATGGAGACCTCTGCTCAAGCAGGTGTGTTCAGGCTGAAGAGAGTTAGCCCTCTGGTTTTGTGTTGGTCTTCTTGAACTCTTGATTTCATTGCAGTGCCATATTTTTGACATCACACTTGCTCCTGGGTCCAGTTGCTCTGCTTTGGTGGCTTGTGTCTGAATTAATAATTACCATGGTATTGCTAATTGCTACTACTTGATAATACTTTCTGCTTGGGAGCTGTATGAGTTGCCTCTTCTTGTCTGGGTATACCTAAACTTCTCTTGGGCTTGGATAACTCCTGGGACCAACAGGGCTTCTGAGTTATCTCTGGAGTGAAGGTGCCCATGGTGACTAGGGTCTTCTCAGCCCTGTCATGTTCTTTTCTGTCCTTTCTGGCATTTGGTTGCTGAGCCAGAAATCAAGTTCTCTGCAGATGCAGGTCACTGCAGTGAATCTGTAGGTTTTCTCCAGGATGCAATGTAGATGNAACAATCACCCTGAATTGGGTCAGACAGCCTTCTAGCTCCATATCCCACCTTAGATGGACAGCAAGGAGTGTTTAAGGAAGAGCGTGAGGGTACGTAAATACAGTGACCTCCCTTGGGGGGTTACCCTGACTGTGGTCACTTATGTGGCCAACAAGTTGCTGTTAGACCATCTAGATCCTCGTATTTTTATATGCAAGGTCATGCTGTTATTGCAGCATTCCTTATACTGGTGGAAATAAAAGTAGTATTTGATTGTTGTTTTCACCGGCTTACATCGGTTTTACTCTCCAGCTTGCTGAAGCTGTAAGGTGAAAATTCAGCTGCAAGGTTGCTGGGATGGTGGAAGTGGTATAATATCTGAAATTGGAGATTTGTACCGCAGCAGACTATTCTTAGCATGCTCCTTGATGAAATAGTTAAAATCAACACTTGAATGCTTTGTTCAAGGGGAAGTGGGGCTATCTGCATTTCATGCTGCCGTTCTTCATCCTCTGCAGACCTGGGGAAGCAGCACGTATGTCTGGCTTACTTGTAAATGATACAAGCCACTGGCTAGGAACGCAAACCAGTCCCCAGCAGCGTGGAGTGGCTGGGTAGTTCTGCAGCCAAGGGCTGATCATGTGGCATATTCCATGGGTCAGGAGCACGGGCTGGGGGGGGCTGCAGAGGCAGCTGTGTTTGGATCTGCAGCAATGACCAGGAGGCTGTGGAGCAGCAGCAGAGCTGCTGTGTGCCCTTCTCCAGCACAGCTTTTCCTGCTCACATCCAGCTCCTCAGTAAATAGCACTGTAGGTGATGTTTATAGAATAAAGTGCTAGCTTACCACTGCCAGCAGTTTGTTCTTGCAGCAGTATTTTTGAATTTTACCAGCACTGCGTTTGTCCCTCAGTTTTTGTTCAGTCACACCATCACAATGTGCTCATTCATCCAGGAGCTGAAACTCATTCTAAAGAGGTGGCTGTGTGTTTTGACTGGCAACTACTCTGTTATAGAAAGTGTGTGCATGTGCTTCTAAGTGTAATGGAGATGGATATCTGATAAATACAATTTATGTGGCTTTGGCTAGTGCATAGTGTAGTCAGTATGGCTTTTCTTAAGTGGTTTACAACCAGAAATGAACAAATTAGATATTTTCATTTTCTTCCATAGATAGCAGTAAAATCTAATATGATGGTTACCTGAGCATTTTACAAGTTGCTCCTTTAAAAGTGTGTGAATGATTTTTTTTTAAAGGAGCTTTTTTGTCTGAAGTTATTAAATACAATAATGCAGTAAATAAAGAAGTAATATGCAGTGCTTGCTTTTCCTGGTATGTGTGTTTTGTGTGGATGGCCATTCCTCTACTATTTCTGTTGTGAGGCATTTTCCAGGTAAGTGTTGGAAGTGCTGGATGGATATTAATGTAGCATTGTGTTTTGGGTATTTGCTGTGACTCATTTTTGTGGTCGGTGGCTGTGATGTTCTGAGGAAATGAGTTTGAGCAGCTGTGGATCTGGAAAACCTTTACATGGGAGTCCAGAGAATAGGGAAAATCAAATGAGCTTAATACTGGCATTGATACCAGAGCAAATTGTCCTATCTAGTTTCTGCTGAACCCTGATCCTGCTGATAAAAGGTCACATGCATGTTACCCTTCACTTCTGTGATCTCATAGTTATCTGATCCTCATTTAATCCCAATCAATAGTCAGACTATAGACGTGAAGTGTGCATTTTGCAGTTCTCTGATTCTCCTGCAAACACTTGTTTGCTGCAAATGTTAAAACTTGTTTCTGTCTCTGTCGGTGCTATGGAGCAGTGAAGCCCTTCAAATCCCATGTGTGTGAGCTGTACTCCTTGATGCTTGTGTGCTCTGCCTTGCTGGAGAAGCTGCTGTCCCTCAGACGCCCTTCAGTTGTCCCTGGTACCTTTGCTCATGGAGACCCCCGGCTGCAGGCACAAGTCCCTGCAAGGAGTGTTTTTGGGACCCTCCTGCTGGCTGTCTAGCCTGTGCATCCCACAAGCTGGGTATTTTTGCACTGACACTACAATTTGGTGCAGTTTCAGTTCCTCTGTAGTCAGCCTTGCTCTTGTTTGTTGTGTGCAGCTTTCTCTTGAGAGGCAGGAGGTCTCTTTTACAGTACCGTTTCCTGGGTATTTTATGGAAATGCAGGGAGGTGCTGAAGGCAAGAGGCTGCAACAGCCTGCCCGTGTCTTCTCCTCTGATGCAGCTGAATTTTCCTGGAACAGTGAGTGTGCTCAGGCATGTCAAATGCAATGTGTGGTGACCCTCGGTGCCATCCTGCCCCAGCAGCTGAAATGCTTCATGCCTTCCCGTGTCTCTCCAGATTTAACCAGCAGTATCTTCCCTCTGACAGAAAACTTGGCCATCTCTGTTATCTGCCCGTGTCCTCTCAGTGGCCCATCCTTACATCTCTAGACCTAGCCTCCTTTCTCCTGATGTTGCTTTTAAAAGAAGCATTTGCAGAGTCTTTTATGATTATTCCAGTCTGTTCCATTGTAGCAGAGATGACAAATGCTTGAATTGTTCTCCTGCAAGTTTTCATCATATATTTAAGGTTCTTTTTCTCAAGTGAGTTTTGTGCTATTGTCTCCCTTAATTGCTGTCTTCAGGTTAGACCAGTTACTTGTCAGTACTTTCAAAAGAGGAAAGAGGCTGCCTGCATAGACATTTCATCAGTCATGCAGCTTTTTCACCAGTTTCGCCTTCCTACTGGGTAACAGCCTCTACTTCAGTTGTTCTTGAGCAGAGTTCTCAACGGAGCTGTGAAATGGTTTCCAGTTGCTTGCCTGTTCTTTCTTTCATATTAAATACGGGTTGAATCACAGCCTCTCCGATGGGTAAAATATGTAAAAGCAGTTTGCTTTGTGTGAGGACGTTTTTTTGTGTGGGGCTCATTTTTTGTTGTTGGTTGTGTGGGTTTTCTGTTGGTTTTTTTTGTTGCAGTTCTCTTGAGGAGCATGCACAGTAATATTTTGCTCAGATATGTAAAAAATGGGGTTGTGTAACTTTTTCCACATGTATATGCACCTTTTAAAGTTTTTTTTATTTATTTGAATGGTATCACAGTAGCTCTGCCTCCTGTTTTGTCATGTGCATTGTCAGCTATTTTGGCAGCTTATGGCTAGGGAGTGCCTCTGAATTGCTCCCAAGTTACCAGTTTGGGGCATTAGGTTTTCATTCTCTGCAGCATCTTCCTAGTTTGTTCATCTTTTCCTGCCATTATAATTCTCTTTCCTTGTGCTCCTCTTCTCCCCACTCTTTCTCAAAGAGACGTTAGTCATTCAGCAAAAATAGCAATATTCCCTGAAATGGGGGGAATTATTAGTTTTGCTGTTGTGGATTTTTTTTAATCTTGGATTTTTTTTCTAGGATTTAAGGATTTGTGAAGCCATCACGTTGACATGTAGCAGTTCTGTGCCTCAGTGTGTTACTGTTAGAGCCTATTTTCTTTTCAATATTTTCATCACTGACTGTGGGGTTTTTCTGGTGTTAAATAGGTGTGGTTTACTCTCTTAAGCATCCCTTGAGACTCATAGCACCCTCCTGCAGGTCTGTCTGAATGATCTAAAATTTCTTTCCTTGAATCCAGTGTACCCATGAGCCTCCCTGGATTTTCTATAATAGAGCACTGCATTTTTTCTGCTGCATCTGCTCTATTGTGTCTTCTACTCTGTGAGCCATTTTCTCAAGTCCCCATATTTCTCATGGAGACCTCTGCTCAAGCAGGTGTGTTCAGGCTGAAGAGAGTTAGCCCTCTGGTTTTGTGTTGGTCTTCTTGAACTCTTGATTTCATTGCAGTGCCATATTTTTGACATCACACTTGCTCCTGGGTCCAGTTGCTCTGCTTTGGTGGCTTGTGTCTGAATTAATAATTACCATGGTATTGCTAATTGCTACTACTTGATAATACTTTCTGCTTGGGAGCTGTATGAGTTGCCTCTTCTTGTCTGGGTATACCTAAACTTCTCTTGGGCTTGGATAACTCCTGGGACCAACAGGGCTTCTGAGTTATCTCTGGAGTGAAGGTGCCTGTGGAGACTAGGGTCTTCTCAGCCCTGTCATGTTCTTTTCTGTCCTTTCTGGCATTTGGTTGCTGAGCCAGAAATCAAGTTCTCTGCAGATGCAGGTCACTGCAGTGAATCTGTAGGTTTTCTCCAGGATGCAATGTAGATGTGTTTCTTTTTGGTGAAAACAACATTGTGGTGTTTTCATTAAAACTAATGATGGTGACATAATTTCCTCTCCAGAGTCCCCTTTCTGCTGTATGTTCAAGAGGCCTGGTGTACCCCAGCAGGGCTTCTGCTGTATTTGAAGAGCACTGCCTGCTGAGTCTGGGCTCTGTTGAAAGGAGCAGTGGTGCCTGCTTAGGAGGCTGCCGGCAAGTTACTTTATCGTCCTAGGCCTGAAGGGCAGGTCAGATTATTTTGATAATCATGTCAGGATGTGAAATTAGTGAATAGGCTTCTACAGCAATTCTGTTATAAACCCTGGGGTTTTGTGAGCTCAGTGGGGAGCTGTACTGTCCCGTGTTGTTGATGTTACAGCAGTGACTGGCTTCTGACATCGGGAGTGTGGCTGCAAGCAAGGGAAGTTAACTAAGGGTGTAATGTGAGAGCACTATGTTAATGTAGCCGTGACTGAATCAGTACCACAAGAAGATTAAAAGAAAGTGCTTCAGCTGTATTAAAAGGGTAACAGGAGACCTAGGAGACTTTAAAGCCATTAGCCTGAGGTGGAGTATGTGCAATTTAAATTGCAGGAGTTAATTTGAAATTCAGTGGAAGGAGATTTAACAGCTATATATATACTAATGAAAGTAGATCTGTCCTGTGGAAGGACACTATAAAATGTGACAGGTTTGTCAAGATTACAGCCTTGTTGATCAAAGTATCAGCAGTAAAATTGTTTCTCCAAAGCACTTGACTTTGTACTGTAGTTTATTTTATTGACATTGCTTGCACTGCTAATGGAGAGCATGTTATCTCTATTGAAAATTGGCTCAATGGAGAGAGAAACAACTGGGGAGTTATAGTGGAATTGATACTTGGGTTCAAGGGTGTGTAATTTTGTGTACCAGCCATGCCAATGATGAGCTGGTTATCATTTACTGTTGATAAAAGTGGGAAGAGGAGGAGGTTGATAGGGGTTGATGAATAGAGAAGTCAGCAGTTTGGAGCTGATGGCCAAATAGTGAAAAGGTCACCAGGACACAAGTGTAGCTGGCAGGATGGTGGGGAAGAGAGGGTTGGGTTGTAACTGTGGGATAGGAATGGTGACAGAGTGTGAAGCTGTTCTAGGTAAGTCACCTCTGTAAGCTGTCATGTGTCCCTGAATATCCCTTGTCCAGACAGTGAGGCTGCCATCTAGGCTGTGGACTTTTGCCTTGATGGCACGCATCTCTTTCTTTTTCTCTCCCTCCCTCTCTCTCTCTCAAAGCAGTTGGTGAAACTAGTGAAACACTTGGCTTCAGAAATCTGCCTCTTTCTTATTGAAGGCAATTTAAGTTTTCAAGCAGAACTTCCTAATTTTAGACTCTGTCAGGTGCCATGATCATTCACTGAGCTAACAGGAGCCATGACTATTTACTTTCCAAACCAAAGTGTTTATTTAACCTAGATTTATTTCAAGATTGTAACTCTTACTGAGAAATACAGCAATAGAAAAGAGTGTTAGACTAGAAAATTGACCTCTAAAACACAAACACTTGAAAACATTCAAGAGAAGTCCCACAGCTGCCCTTGTTCAAAACTATCTGTCCAATTTGCACTCACTTAAAATGGTTGTTAATTCCTCTTGAAAAAGGAATTAGTGTTGAGTAATAAGGGACATAAGGTCATGTGAATCCTCATCTCCCTTTTTACTAAAGGTGTGCAGAATAAAGGATTTCATGTGGCATAACTGAAGAAATACCCTCTTGGAAGGGTACTCCTCAGTGGCATTGTGCAAACTCCTAGCAGAGAACAGAAAATGCATTTACGCTGCCCAGAGCCTGATTTTCCTTTCCCTGGCAATAAAGCTTCACCTGGAGTGACTTTTCTAAGACAGAGGAGCCCCTAAAGATGAGAATGATGTAAACTGGAAATGTGGAGGGTTCCAGGTTGCATCATCTTTGCTTGTGAAGCAAAGTGTGTTCAAAGTATTTATGAACTGAATAGATTTTAAGACTTCTTGGCATCCTCAGGAAGGGAAGCCTGGCACTCTTTTCTCCCTTAAAGCAATCCTATCTCACCTTTTGTAAAGTTTTGATTAGTTTCAGAGCAGCTTTAGGAAGCAGGAATAAAGCTGACAACATGAGTTTTGTACTGCTGAATGTGAAAACGGTGAATTGCACACAATCATTGGAAATCGCCCGTTCTCTTGTTATTGCAAATCCAGCAGAAATGCAGTGACTGACCTTTGCTTTCAGTTTCTGATAGCTTTGTGCTGTCTCTTGTAAAGCATTGTTTTCCCCTTTTGGCTACCAGAGGAGAGTCCAGATTTCATTTTAAGCTTTGGAAGGCTGATGTGCAAATGCTGCTTAGCGCAGTTGGTCAGAGCAAGGTGCAAATGACACCAAGGTTGTGGGTTCAATCCCTGTATGGGCCACTTGGTCAAGAGTTGAACTCCATGATCCTTGTGGGTTCCCTTCCAATTTGGAATAATCTGGATCTGTTTCATTCCCTGCAGTTAAGTAAAAGCTCCAACACCTGCTTTTCGCCTTGGAGTTTGTGTATTCTGGGTTGACTCTTCAAGGTTTTGTAGTGTTAGCAATTGCTTTGGTTTTAATTGTCATTAATTTTTTTAAGCCTTTGCCATTTTGGAGTTCTTTCATCCATAAGATGATAGGTAGAGCTGGAATCCCTGAATAAAGCACAGATGAACACAGATTAATATATCTGGCTATATGCAAAATGACCCCCTGTTCAAAGTATGTCAGGGCCAACAGCAGTTCTGTATCTGCTCATACATCTGTTCTTTAACTGTGGTTGTTTAATGGCTATGCACTGTTTGTTAAGCCTCCCTTTTTAAACGGGTCACAATTACAGAGGACACTGACTGCCAGCTGAATGTAACTGTGCTGGGCTGACAGTCAGCATATGTAATGTTTTGGCATTGTTTAATGTTCTTGTTTGCTTGTATGCTTCCAACGGGGAACAGTTGGTCTATTGTAACCAACATGTATTGCTAACGATGTGTTCTGAATCTAAAAGGTGGCAGTATCACTGCTAACACAAAAACATTCTTTTTCTTCAGGCTTCTGGGAAGGAATGGCTTCTGATCTCTGCCAACATAAGTAGAGCTTTTTCAGCTGGAAAGTATAAGATGACCCTTTTCATGTGTTTGAAAGGAAAAGTGTCTACAATACACAAATGAATCTTTTTCTCAGGTGATTTTGACAAAATCCAGAGCCACAGAACCTGCTGCTAGTGGTAATTCTCAGGCCGTGTGGCTGCCTCACAAGAGTTGCTATGTGAAAAGATGATTCCATGCTTACTAAGTTGTGCTGTTTGGGAATATGGATCTGTTCCCTCACATGTATCCACAAGAACGAAGAGTGAATCTGGATTCCTGTTCTTGCTGCAAGGTTTACACACGCATGCAACTCCTGTCAGGTTTGCAGTGCGTTAACAAGTGGTAATTGGTGGTGAGGGAATTGGCTTGGCTGTACTGTGTGCTGCCTCAATTATGGTATGCATTCAGCAGGCAAGTGGCTTTAAATGCAGGTTAGGAGCTGTGGTGGAGGATTATGTGTCTGAACTAATTCTGCTCTTGAACCTTTGCTTGTGTGCCTTGATACTCCTCCCTGTGAAGGTGAGTGTGGTTGGGAGAAATGAGCTTTACTGCTTTTATAAAAAGCAGACTCGGCTGGTCTCAAGCTTCTGTTTTGCACTTCAGTGCTGCTTCAGTCTTTTGGCGTTTGTGTTCTGTTTTTTTCTCTTTCATTAGCAGACAGCTCATGTGTTCCCCAGCTCATGGAGTAGTGAGAGGGCCTTGCCTTTAATATAAACCAGCTGTCAGCTGTGAAATGAGTAGAAAACCTAAGAATTCGGTGGACACTGTGCAGAGAGTGTACTTGCCATCGCAGTTGTATCTCAATGCCAAGCTCGACGAAAATCTCATGTGGGTGACTTCAGATTTGATTAGCGTCAGCAGTATTGCTGGGGAGCCCTAGAGAAAGTATGTTGAATTTAAACAAGGACTCGTACTGGAAAGGTTTTGGCACAAACTAAGTGGGCGTTGCAGAAGATGCATTCAGGAAAAGTCAACAACCTTAAAACCCTATCCCCGAGCCTGCTCTTCCATCCCAAAAGTCAATTGTTCAATTGCCAAGGGTTTAATTATTCATTGTTTGCTACATACTTAAAACAACAGTAGCATCTGCTCCTTCCTTTTTGAAATGTAGTTTTCAGGTTAATCTTGTCACACATAGTTCACACTAATGCTAATATCAGTGTACCTAAGCATTGAGAAGTAACACAATTGCTGCTTAAGCCATGCTGTCAACATATATTTTAAATAAATTGGTGCTATACTGCCTAATGTTCAGCCCATTCTTGTCTCTTGGTCTGTGAAACACGTAGATTTCATGCAGCTGGAATGTTCAGTTGCCAAGACTGACGTTCCAAGCTCCTGTCCTTCAAAGGATGTGCCAATGCATGGTGATTTGATCAGGCAAGCCGTGTTATTACAGCATTTTAGGGTAGTCAGCTTAGGCCATGGTTGTGAAGAGGAGAGCCCAAGCCATGGCATTGGGAAGGGATGGGGTGCTGATGGGGGAAAAGTTAGATGTCCCATGTCCCTGTCCTGTTAAGTGCTTCTGTGAGCCTTTCCCTCCCTTGCTTCATTTGTTCTGCTTTTTACAGGCGTGTTCCATGGACAAAGGCCCATACATTACCTGCATGCTGCTCCGTTATTTCTGCTCATTAATGCTGTACACTGACTTGCCTTTCCCTCCCTTCATGGGCTTGTTTTTTTCTGCAGCATTCTGAGTCCTGGCATAACCTTTGCTGGCATTTTAGTGCTATCAACCGACTGATCAGCAGAGCTTTCCTCTTATCCTGGATGCTGATGCCACATTTCCCCCACTTGATGCATCAGGATCTTGATTCTTGCAGATCCTACCCATGATCTTTCCTTCTTCTCTAAGCTGAAATGTGGTTATGAGAGTCTCAATAGCTGGAACGTGACAGCCCCTCCTGAAAAACTCAATTTATTGGCATACTCTCCTTTACTTTACAGTTATATCTCTTGGAAGGACAGAGCTGAATTCTTGACTGGCTAGATGGCTTCCTTCTTGCTGTTTACTGTTTTAAGTTAATACTTAATCACCTGATATTAATCAGAAGGAGGCACAGAAACTGTCTGTGAGAGCCTGGGCTGTAAGAGGGGAACAAGGTAGTGAAGTGGGGGACTGTGGGGGAATTTGGGAGCTTAAAATTTCAAACCTCACCTGCATTCAGGTAGTTGGAACAACTCCAAAGCTCTTACCCCAGCCAAAAGGAGAGGCACTGTAGTCCTTGTGGGAAAAGATAGTTTGCAATAAAGGGAAGGAAAGGAACCTGTCTGAGGCAGTGGTTGTACAATCTCTGTAAGCTGATGCCATGGCCAAAAGAAAAGGTCCTTGAGGCTCCTTCTTTGGACAGGTGTTTCTACCACAGCTACTAAACCATCTCCACAAACTTACCTATTTGAAAAGCTAATTTTATGTGTATTTGCATGTATCTGTTACAATGCAGATACGGGGTCTGGTCTTTTCTACGATGAACTTCTTTTTGTGACCACACTAACCAGTGCCAGCTTCAGGCTGCATAGGTGTGGAAGTGACTGGAAGGTGGAATAAAGTGCATAGTTTACTCATGGAGAGCTTGTCAAATGAACTGAGATGAATTCTTCGACTGCAAGTGATGTGGGGGGATCTTAAAAGATGATGGAAGTCCAGAAGGCCTAACTGAAAGCAGCATCAGTAGGCATTTGATTGATCTTAGATGGGGCATTTTAACAGAAAATAAGGGGTGAAGTGCTAAAAGTGCTGGTTAGCATATAGACAAAATATTGTGGTTCTGTTTGCTGACATGCAGCACTTCTCTGTGTATGAAGCTTTCATGCTCTGTGATGCTGCTATAAACAGGGAAATAAGTTAGTGCTTATAATAGCTTTCTGCTGTGCTTTAGACATACAATGTCCTAATCAGAAAAAAAAAGGAAAAAGTATTTTTTCCATTATAGTAGCAAAGAAAAATAAATTTCAGTAGCTAATGGTGGTTTTTGTTCTTAGAACTGTTTCTTAACATTTGGCAGGAAATTCAAAGTTTTATGGGTGTATTGACGTAATTTCTGGATTTTGAGTTTTTCTGTCTCTTGGGACACCTTCACTTTCCATCACTTATGGTGGTGTGTCTGTATAAAAAGTAAGCTGTCACAGTATACTGAGAAACCTGATGGTAGAGCTTGCATGTTTGAAAAGATTATAAAAAAACTCAGCTTGCTTTTCTTTTGTCTTTTTGGGTTTTTTTAAATGAAAACCCAGAGGCATTACATTTGCTGCCTTTCCCCCACCTTATTAAGCCCGTTATTCCTCTTAATTTGTCTTTTAATTAAAAGAGCAATAGCAGAACATCCCAAATTTTTGCTTCTGGATACAGTCAAACTAAGTAGGCTGGTGGGCACTATGGAGTGCTGTAGCTTTTCCTGGGCTGAGTCTCTGCTGATGGAGGCTTGGATACCTTGCTTCATCTTAGTTTTTCTAAGGCAAATCTTTAAGAAGGTTTTCTTAGTGTTTTATTCACCTCTGCCACTTTTCCATTAATGCAATTAGGAACAAACATTTAGTACCTTTAGTCAGATTTTGAGCTTTGGGTAGCTTTTTCTGTCTCTGCCTAGTGGGCAAATTATTCAGCTTTTTATGTATTCTGGTAGCCTTTTTTTCTGTTCAGTGAGAAGGCAGCTAGTCTGATATGTTGCATGAACCTGGCAAACTTTAGCCCATTAAGCTCAGCTCTGGGTCACCAGAGGGAGTTCATGAATCGTGGGCTTTCGCGGTTTGCCAAGTGTTTGTGGGAGGAATTTAGCAGAGAGCTGTTTAAGGTAGTGTGTCTTTTCTAGGATGAGGAGAAGGGACTGTGTGACTTCCTGGGATCTCCTGTAGCCTCTTTGCTGTTCACGTATGTATGACATGGCTAAAACTGTCTAATTCTAAATGCTTATTTTAAGTCAAGCGATAAACATTTTGGATGCTACAGCACTGAGAGCTGTAGGATCAGCTATAAATTTGCCAGTTGCATCTTCTGTGCCTTTGATGGCATAGAATAGAAATTTACCTTGTATTAATTGACTGATACTTCCAGATAACAGATCTAACAACTCTTAATGCTTTGTTTTACATGTAGATGGATTTGTACTTGAATTACAGAAGCTGTCAAAGAACAAATAAGTTACCCAGACTTTCCTGCCTCATTCCAATAGCTGAAAGATCAGATTGTCTGTTGAAACATCAAAAAGCAGATCGTGTCTTTCACAGACATGGCATGTGTCAGTAACAATTTATTCCACTGCTGGGTGCCTGAAAAATTGCAAAGTCCTTTATCCTTATAAAAATACGTTCTGCATGGCTCTGTGCAATAAAGTACCTTCGTTATTTTGGATAAGTGATACTGTGTTTTAGCCCCAGCTGTCAACCAGCACCACACAGCTGCTTGGAATAATCACATTTTATGTCTAGTAGTTGTCTTCCTAAATAATCCAGTGATTATTTAGAAAAACCAGCACCATCATTTTGAATATCCCTCCTTTCCTACTTTGTTCCCAGGCTGTGTATGCTGATCCATGAAGCCATATGGTCTGGAATATCCCTTTGGTCAGTTGGGGTCAGCTGGTCTGGTAGGGTAGTGCTATACTGCAGTTTAGTTTTTGAAAGGGAGACTAAAATATTTCTTCAGACAGAGCAAAAGTTCAATGTCTTAAGAAACTTCTTGTAAGAGCCAGTTTTCTTCTTATTTTCCAGATCTTCCCAAGAGCAAAAGTTTTCAGGTATTGGTTGAAACTAAAATTCTGTAAGAATACAGGTTATCATGCAGTTTTTGTACATGATATTTTTTGTTGTTCTATGAAACAAGTTTAGGATGGCAAAAAAGAAAAGAGCAATGCCTTTACATTTGTGTCTTCTTTCCAGGATTGGGGTTTGATTTTTTTTTTTTAAGATGTTTGCTTCATCCCTAGAATAGCAAGATGTGTTTGGGGGATTTGATTTTTCTCTTTGTGTTGGTTTGCAGTGAACTCATCCTGTTAAAGGGATCTTAGTGCCGAAGTGAGGGATCAGTCTCTCAGATGCGAAGAGTTCTGACAGATACCATTGTTCCCACTGGCTTTCACAGATTCAGGGAAGATCTGTTTTCAGGATTGGATGAATTTTCTAAAATTCAACCTCCCTTTTCCCTATACAGTACTACAGTAAAGCAGAATTAAGAATTGACTTCAGGTTTCATTGAGAGTTCTATATAGCAATGCCTGAAATAGCCCAAAATGAGTTGTGTGTTTGCCTGTTTGCCCATGCAGGTTTGTTCACTGAGCACAGAAACCAGGAGAGGTCCATGAGCGTGAGCATCTTTTCAGTTTCCATTGAACTGCACATAAAGCAGGTTTTGCAGCAAACACATAAAGAACTCATATTAATCTTGTCGTGGAAAATTACATTGTTGAGTGTTGCTGCTCAAGATGTCCAAAAGCTGCTGTTACCAAGTCCAAATGGAGAGGAGAGATATTACATTGCCTGTGAACTCAAATTCAGGAGCTGAGAGGCTATCTCTGTGCATTCACAGAACTGAAAGGCTGATCGGTTTCTTCCTTTTTCTTTTTTAACTTTTTGACAAGGAACAAGTGAAATAAAATAAAATCTTAGTTGGATTGGGTGGCTTAAGTAGTGGAGGAAAAAAGAGATTGCATGATCCTTCAGGACCTGCAAGAAAGAGAAGCCCTGTTCAACACCACTATCCAGGCTTTCTGCTGAAAGGGAAGATGAGTGCTCCTAAAGATCCTACTTAGGCTAGAAACCATCTCTTGTTCAAAACAAGGCTAACAAGGAAAGCTGGAAGACTTGCTAGGGACCTGATGTGTGGGCTGTCCTGCCCTTTGCATGGCTTCTGTGTTGTTTATTTGTGCCCTTGTGTGCCTTGGGACTCCGTTGCAGTTTCCAAATGGTAGAATAGATTGTTTTGGGTACAACTCTGTTTACCCCCAAAAAATCCTCCCAGTCCTTTAAATTTCCTTTTGCCCTCATTTTTTTGAGTCTTTTGCTCATGTCTTTACCTCCTCATTCTTATGCTCTTCGTACCTGTCTGAAGGAACAAATGTATTGATTTTTTTAAAAATATGTTTTCTGTTACAAAGGTGGGGGTAATGTGTTCTTGTTATGCCATGTATTTTATTTTTTCCTCTATCACTTTTTGATCACTTTTGTCACCTGGTGTTCAGGAGGTACCTTGCATAATCAAGGTCTTGGCTTTCTGCATTCTGTGCACTGAATTCCTGCTGGGAGAGCACAGCTGGTTTGCAGTTAGAAGAGCTGAGGACATGAGGGACACCAGAGCAAGCCAGGGTGACAGCATTCACTGAACAAACAGAGCCCCATACTCTGGTGTCTGTGGGCATTTTGTTTCCCTCTTGCCCCAGGCAGATCACAAAGGCCACGTGGGCTGTGGGTGCATTTGTCTATAGATCCTTCTGGGACTGCAAGCACAGCCTGTGTGTGTGTTTCTGATAAATGTTGTCCTTGCTTCACTGCAGCTCTGATGGGATCAGTCTCAGTCTCTTGTTTCACCCTTGGCCTGTCCTTTCACCCTGGTAGCACAGCCAATCAGGAGATGCTAATGGAAATCCTCCTGGTGTAGAAATGGTTCAGATGATCTGCAGGAGAAATTATTTTAATCTGAATCTGGATGCAAGAACATGCCACAGGATTGTGGTGGTTGGGCACTGTTCACGAAACCTCCCAAGTTTGCTGGAGAGGAGGAGGCAGCATTCAGGATAAGCTGTCATGAGAGGACCCCCCAGCTTCTCCTCACCAGCCAGATAACTCACACTGTGCCCAAATGCAAAATGTGCTTGTTCTCAGTGAATGTAGGACCTTCATCCTGGTGTAAGTTACCAGGAAAACCTCCTGTTTCTGATGCCACACTTCCAGGAAAGACTTCATTCTGTCAGACTTAAGTATGTCTAGAGAGGAAATGTACTTTTTCATGTTCACTACAGGTAACTGCATGAAGCAAAAACTACTTCAGATTTTTCCTGTGTTTGGACAGAACCCAGATGTTGGGCAAAAGCCTTGGGTAAATGCAGGGATAAAAATGTGATGTCAGGGGATTTTGTTTTATTTTGGGCTGATTTAGGGTTGGGTGATCTGTGTTGTGTGTTTGTTGTTTTGGGTTTTTTTACAAGTTGCTTGTATTGTTCCAGGAAATCAATTTCTGATATTCTCAAATGTCTTCAGTTCACAACTGCTTATTTTCTACATCATTTGTATTTCTCAACTAAGACCTGCTGAGTGTTCTGGTGAAAATATGGTGATAAGTATATTGCTTTTGCCCAAGCACACCAAAGTTTCCTTTTGCAGGGCATGTATTTCCTGAAATAGCTTTTCTACCTAGCAATAGGAGTTTAATTTAAATGAGTTGCTCACTGAAGATTTACTTGATAATTTAATAATGTCTGTACTTCAGCCTGTGTTCTTGGATTTATCAGGAGAAAAGCTGTCTGGTGGATAGAAGCTTTGCCCTGGTTACATTGTAAGTAGACATCTCCCTGGAGATGAGGTGTAAATGTCATGTTGCTGATTAGCATCTGACATGTGCCATGGGAGCAAAGAAAGGGATGCCTCAGTTCAGTCTCCGAAAAGGAGAAACTGGAATAATTCCTGAGCTCTGACAGCATTACTTGGACAGTGTCATCCTCAATGTTTTCTGTTCCTGGCTCCAGCTTGTGGCTGGGCCATGAGAAGTGCTTTGCCATTCAGATCTATGAAGAGCCCCTGTTTTGATGTGCTCTGGTTGTGCCTTGAGCAGTTTTAGACATGGCTCTGTTGTCTTCTGAAGTGAGTGGGGTTTTTATTCCATAGAAGTGAAATCCTGGCATATGCAAAATTTCCCTGGGAGAGCTCTTTTTGAATGTAGCAGGATCTAGGCCCCAGGCAGGAAAACTTGCTGAAAAGCCCCATCCTGCCTGGCTGCTCACCTGTACTCTGGTTCTTACTGGGAAGGTGGTGATGAGTGAGTGTCTTGGTTTAAGACAATTGAAGGCATGGACATTCCAAAATGAGTTACCTCCCATTTCAGCTTTAACCACTTCCTTTTCACCAATAAGGAGAGATAAATGTGAGTAGATCTAAGTGGAAAAAAAACTAGACAAAATGTTTTAACAGAACCACACACTTTTGTCATTGCAGAGAGCTAAGATACATTCCAGTTGCTCAACAGTTAAATGTCAGCTACCCTTTAGTGTTCTCCATTTGTGTTCCACAAATCCATTCCAGCAATGAAAATAGGTGATAGGTGCTGATGTAGGGGTGGCTGTGGAAAACTGGCTTTAATCTGAGAGTAGGGAGCAATGATCACCTGTGATTAGCCCAAACAAAATGTTGTGTGGGTTTTTTCTCAAAGTTGTGGGCAAATGTGCGTCAGTCTGAGGCTTTGTACTTACTAATATTCTTTTAAAGCCCCTGTTCTGTACCATTTCTTCTGTCAGTCCTTTACTGTTTCTGCTTTTAGGAAACTGGGCTTGAGGTGTGGAAATGTCACTGGCAGCCTTGATGGAGTTCTTTACCTCTTCATTGTCAGATTTGCTGTGGGAAGTATAAAAATCTGTTGAACCTTTCAGCATGGGATTGTTGCAGCCACAGCTGGGTGACAGGGTCTTAGTAATACATTTTTTCCCCTCTTGGAAAATGACAGTTGCTTTGGCTTGTGAAGAAAAGGGCTTCAATTCTGATAGTACATGTTTCTGAAGTCCAGAATGTGGTTCCAGGGTGAGAGGAGGCAGACAGGCAATTGTAGGCAGGTAAGTAGTGTGGTGAAGGCAGGTTTTGGATGAATAAGAGATTAGCCTATTCCCTGTGAGCACCTTAGCAATCATGCCAAAAACAGCTGAGTGGGGGAGATTGGAATGTCTCCTTTTTTGCTGTGCTCAAAAACTGTTCCTGAGAGTCTTGGCTTTTGAACTACAAAAGCTACTAAGTTTTTGAAAATTTTGGTGCATTATTAAACTATTTCCACCCCCGTTCTGTGTGTACACTCATTTTCCTTGTACAAATGTGTAAAAAAGAGGTCTTTAGCCTATCTATTTGATAATTTCAACTAGCTGAGAGTGGCTAAACCCTCTTAGCACTAGTTTAGAGCAAGTTCAGTGTGTCAGCTCCAAGAATTGCCAAATGGGAGACAAATAATTTCATGCCTTTTGGAAAAATTGTTCTCTGATTTCAGCTGCCTGCAGTTCCCAGTACTGAGAACTCTTTGCTCACTGGCGTGAAACATGATTCTTGCTCAAGACTGTCTTCTGAAGAGCAGCAGAAATTCTGTTGCCTGAAGGCTTTCCATGGATTTTAGTTCTTGATTGCAGGGCAACCTCAACTAAGGTTGAGAAACCTCAGTGCACATGAAATGTTGGTCAACTAAATCATTACAAGTATCCCTTTATGTAAACATATGTGCATATATAGACATACATATGAGTGTGTATTTGGTAGTTATTCTGATACAGCCCCCTTTTTATTTGAGATACATTGCTTAACTAGCTGCTATGTGTTACTTGATTTTTTTGTTTTGTTTGGGTTTTTTTGTTGTTGTTGGTTAGGATTTTTTTTTTTGTAGCTTAATCTTCCTAATCAGAATATTCAAGAGAAAATAGAGATAAAGTGTTGGGGCTATTGTTCCAAACATTTTCTGGACTCATAGACAATAATGCTGCAGATTAGGAAATTTATTACATTTTATAACTTAGAAAGGTTTGCTTTCCAGGACATTGAGAGGTATGAGCCCTTTTATCAGAGCCCTTTTAGCAGAATGCCTGCTCCAGTCCGTACATGAGATCATATGTAACTTTATCAGTCTCATTATGCATAGTTTCTCAAAATACATGAAAATCTAACTGAAAAAAATCTGTTAGTGATCTAAACAGGAAGTACAGTCAAGCTACTTTTTGGAGATGAACATGTGATATGCATTCTAGAGACTGTGAAACCTGTTAAGTTAGCAGGAAAAAAAAGCTCTTGTTACAGAGTCTTTTAAAATGTAATCAGTAGGGAGTTTCTATTCCCTTTTTCTAAGCCACATGTCATCAGCTGGTATTTTGGTTTCTTCTGCTTCTCTCAAACAACTGAGGCTACACAAACTGTTTGAAATTAGGCTTTGTTTAAAGTGTAAATGACCAGAATTTCAAAAACACCAAGCATGCGGATTGTTGTGAAAATTGCTCCATAAAAATTCTGCTATATTCAGCTCTTTCTGTTTTTTTCTTTTATACAGGCGATACGGGTTATGGTTTCGATTGAGGAAGTTAATACTCTGGTTGCTGGGAATGTACATAGCCATCCCGTTTCTAGTAAAACTTTGCCCTGCTATTCAGGCAAAGCTGGTCTTCCTAAACTTTGGTAAGTGCTTCAGCCTGTTGAGTGGGTGGGGGAATAAGGGAAGGAGTGTCTTTGTGCTTGGTTTGTTTGCCTTCATTTTCACCCTGCATCTGAGCTTGTGAAGGACGTGAACTTTCACAGGTTATAAACTTTCCCAGACTGTGGTTTGGAAAGCATTCTCTGTGGCCCTGGTGGTTGTAGTAGCATGTCTTTATATAAATAGAGTGACCAAACTGAAGCCAATTTTCAGCCAAAAGAGTTTTTCTTCAGGAAAACTGTGCAATATGTCAGATGCATTTCCCTGAAGGGTTCGACACAGTTGCATGAATAGACAGCAAGCAAGGGAAATTAAATCCAGCCATCTAAATTTGCATTTAAACCTCACTTGTATTTTGTAATGAGGTCTGAAAGATATCTTTCTCTGATTGTAGAAGCTAGAAGAACCAAGTGTGGATACATTGTTTTTATATAACCTTTCTAGTTTTTATTGCATTCTTTGTGTGTTCTCATGCCTTGGATCGTGGTTGCTGTGAAGTGTGCACATGTGCAGGGCAGCTCTTGTGCTTTGATTGTCAGAACTGACAGGTAGGTAACCTGAATAGTACAGGTTTCAGTGATTTTGATTTGCTTTTGCAGAGCTTTGTTAGGTTTCCCTGAAGTTCCTGCCTCTGTTCATTCCCAAGTGACCAAAATAATTGTCCTGTAGCATGTTCTTGTTGCTGTGTCTGCCAGGTTTCCTCAGTATGGTCTACACCATATTTAGAGTCAGATTTCTAGGGAAGTTGCCCAGAAACCTACCCTGGGGATGGATAGTCGTGAGTATCATGGAGAGTGGGAAAAAAATGGGCCAGCTTTTGAAGGAGTATTCTGCTCCAGTCGTTTTGGAAGTTCACCCCTGAACAAATGCAAGACCTTGATAAAGTGGCAGAATATTTGGAAGAAAATCACTGTTGCAGTTCCAGAGAGGGGGAAGTTGCTGCAGTGTGTTGGGCCCTGGGTGCTAATTATTGGACACTGCTCATTGCTGGACAGCACCCTCAGGGGAAGGGGAAGGAAAGCAGAGCAGCAGGCACTGTGGCCACTCAAACTGCAGCTGAACCCGGAGCAGCTGGCCCTGTACAGAACAAGAAATCCAAGCACAGTCCCACTGTCTGCTGTGGACTGATCCAGACTGCACTGGAAAAGTGTGAGACTCCAGAACTTCTGCAGTACATTGATGACATCATTGTGTGGGGCAACACAGCAGAGGAAGTTTTTGAAAAAAGGGAGAAAATAATCCAGATCCTCCTGAAGGCCAACTTTGCCACAAAACAAAGTAAAGTAGGGGGACCTGCCCAGGAAGTTCCGTTTTCAGGAGTAAAATGGCAAGATGGACTTTGTCAGATTCCAATGGACGTGGTCAGCAGCCATGTCCCCACCAACCAGCAAGAAGGAAACACAATTTTCCTAGGTGCTGTGGGTTTTTGGAGGATATATATCCCAGAGTACAGGCAGAATGTAAGCCCTCTCTATCTTGTGATAGAGAAGAAAAATTATTCCAAATGGGGCCCTGAACAACAGCAAGCCTTTGAACAGATCAAACAGGAGACCGCCCACATAGTAGCCCTTGGGCCAGTCAGGGCAGGACAGGATGTAAAAAACGTGCTCTACAGCTGGGGAGAATGGTCCTTCCTGGAGTCTCTGGCAAAAGGTGCTTCGAGAGACTTTGAGAGGGTAACCCCTGGGCCTCTGGAGTTGGGGATACAAAGGATCCAAGGCCTGAATTTCTGGCTGATGTTAAACCGCCACAAAGGCACAGAGGAGTTGCATGATTTTCCCTGAGCACTGCTGGAAGTGACTTGTGTGCCTGTCCAGACCTTGACTGCAGAACCTGCCATCCTCTTGGAGGATCCACTGCCCTCGTGAGACCAAGCAGGTCACTGGTGCCATGCTTGGCTTGTCTGAGTCTCTTCCATATCCTTTTACATAAGAACAGACAGACTTGCAAGATTTGCAGTCTGAGGGTCACAATTAGTCAGGTTAACATCAGATGTTGTTTGTGTTGGTTTTTATGTTTGTGTAAAGTTTAATGTTTTTTAAGAGGGTAAGTGAAGTGAGATTTGACTGTCAACAGTGTTATCAGTGGTTTTGTGTCAATAGCACAAAAGCTTTGGTATGTTAATTGCTATACCACTAAATCTCAAGGAGACAGACTTCCTGGTTCTGCTGTAGTGGAGCTTCATTTTATTGGAAAAGCCTGAATCCAAATCAGCTAACTCACCCCATTGATGCAGCAGAGATTTATAAAGCAGATTGGACAGAGATGGTTAAATGTTTGTCAAAGGAAGCTTTGTCTCCCGCACCTTTTCTTAATTTTACCCTGTTCCCTGTTTTTTTGGTGGTTGCTTGTGGCTTCTTACCTTGCTGTTTTTGCTGTTCATGTTTTAAATTACAGCTGTAGCAAATACATCCTACACAAAAAGGTCTTCTCAGCACAGTGGACCAGTTTGTACAACTCTCCAGTGCCTTGCTTAAGCAGTTTTGTAAGAAAATCAAGGTTAAAATTAAAATTTTTTTTTTTTTTAATTTCAGTGAGGGTCCCATACTTCATTGACTTGAAAAGACCACAGGATCAAGGTTTAAACCACACCTGTAATTATTACTTGCAGCCAGAGGAGGATGTAACCATTGGAGTCTGGTAAGGAATCCAGTTCTGTGCAGTATATGCCATGCATCCTTATCCCTCTTTTTGTTCTCAGTATTGCCTATTCAGTCTTATTGCTGTGCATGCTCTCATTTGTGGATGTTTGTATTTTCCTCTGCTGAGTGACCGAGTTCATGTTGAAAAGTATGCAAATGTCTGGGGCTCATCTGGGCTCAGATCAGTAATGCACAAAACACAGTCAGACAACCTGTGCATTCAGAGAAACATCAAAATTCGGAATCATAAAGCTTACAGGTCTACATCACTACAAAGATCCTGCCTCCAGACCAGACCCAAGGAGTCAGACATTTTGTCATTCAACTCTGATTCATATTTTGTTTTGCAAAATACATGTGGGGGAAGATGGGAAAACAGATCAAAGTGTTCAGAGTAGGAGGAAGAAAATTCAGTGGATAAAACATATGTAAGATTTGGAGAGTGGGTGAGAACAGAACACACAGTTTACTCTCTTAACAAAACAAGTGACAGTGTCAGAGCTCATTTGTAATTTCTTTCTCATGGAGATGATTTTCTGGTCCCAGATAGGGACAATTCATTTTAGCTCCTTGCTACCCAGGATCATGTCAGGTATGGAGGGATGTTCCTTAGTACAGCCAGTGAAGTTCAATCTGTTATCTGTAGAATTTGGAGTTTTCAGTTTTGTGTGTAACTTGGATGTGTCCTTTAATGCAGTAGAGATTTTCTCTTCACAGGGTGCATGGATAAATAGGATAGAGATATTATTATAATTATCATTAGCACCATTTCTTTCCTTTAAGTAAACTTTAGTGAAAGATACGTTTCTAAACGTAAAAACTGCAGCCTTTCCAGAATAGGCTGATAAATAGTTGTTTGATTGTTCACTTGTACAATTAAAATTCTACCTGTTAAACTGTTAAATAAGTTTTTATTCCAGTCTTGAGATTTGTATTTTGTTTCCCTTACAAGTATACTATGTATCTTTGCTAAAACAGAACTTCCAGCTTGTGGTGGCAATTCAGAAGCTGTCATTTGTCTTGATATTTATGGGAGATTTTCACGGAAGTTTGAATCCTTGCTTTTTAATGCCATTGCAAGGTCTTGTTTGGTATATTTGTGAAACAAAGTCCACAGCCTGCTTTGTTCGTAAGTTTGCAAAAGTCTTGGGGCAGAACAGTTGAAAAATTTTTGAGTCTCACAGTTACTGAGGCTTTTTACCTCTTCAAGACCTTGGTGTCTGCTGGTTGCATGCAAGCTGAGATGGTTATGGGCATGTACTTGCTTTGTGTTTGTATTCTAATTATCCAGTTTATTTGCCTACCTTCTGTTCAGTCTGTTATTCTTCCTGTTCCACTGGTGTTGAATTCTTTCTGACAGGCCACCTAGGTACATTATCTACAGAAGAACAGCTGAATTAAAAAATAGTGCCTCTTGTAGATTGTAACTTTTTCAGCTAAAATGTTACACCTTCAAGAACCTTGTGCCTGAAAACAAAACACACGGTCTTCTCAGACTTTGGGCTCTTCCTTTTCTTCAGATTGGCTGTGGAATCAGATATGCCTCTTAATCACTGAACATTCTCTCCAAGCCCAGCTGCCTGTGATTATTCTGAACATCTGCTGACCTGGGGGTGAATCTTGTTTATGGTATATAAGTATGTTAATTGAAGTAATTAAGTGCCATAAAAGCTGAGGAATTGCAATTCTTTTGCCAGAGCAGCAGGAAGTTCAGTAATTGTGCCTTTGAAGTTTGATGCCTTGCACAGCCCTAAGTTTTGAAGGCAGTGGTGATGGAGGTGAAAATGTAGAAATAATTGTAGCCACTGCCTTTTCAATATAACTGTTCGTCAGCTAATCAGGACAGTTTTATGAAAATGTGTGCAAGGTGTGTAATTCTGAGTGAAGGAGTTGATCAGAAAATCTCAGAATTCAAGTGTCAGACACCTCAGTGTTGAGTAGCAGCAGGACTGTAAATTTTCCTTCTGTCCACAGGCACACGGTCCCTGCAGCCTTATGGAAGAATGCCCGAGGGAAGGACCAGCTGTGGTTTGAAGAGGCTTTGGGCTCCAGCCATCCTGTAATCCTTTACCTGCACGGCAATGCGGGAACAAGGTGAGGCACAAAACACTGATGGCTTTGTTTCAGGATGGGTTTTTCTGGCTTGTCACAGCTTCAGCATGTTAAGGAAGATGGAGAAAAACTCCTTAGGGCCTGTAGTGATAGGACAAGGGAGAGTGGTTTTAAACTAAAAGAAGGTTGATTTAGATCAGATTCAAGGAAGAAATTGTTTACAATGCGGGTGATGGTCAAACACTGGAATGGGTTGCCCAGAGTGGTGGTAGATGCCCCATCCCTGGAAACATTCAAGATCAGGCTGGATGGGGCCCCTGAGCAAACTGATCTAGTTGAAGATGTCCCTGCTCGTTGCAGGGGATTTGGACTAGATGGCCTTTGAAGGTCTCTTCCAACCCAAACTATTTTATGATTTAAACCAAAATAAAGGCTAAAATTAGTTTGGTGCTTCTCTTCTTTTAAAAGAAGGCAGATACTTTTTGTGGAATGATCCTTCTCCATTTATTGAATATGGGAATAGATTTATTGCAGTTATCAGAGATATCTGATATTATAGTTTACCTTGTATCCTCTGCTAGAAGTCAGGAGGCTGTGACCATTCCTAAATCTGGTGAGGAGAAGTACTTCTTTTCAGTACAGTAGTCCCTGAATTGAGGCATGGGATGGTGTTAGTGCTTCTGTATATGTGACTCACAGGCATTAAATAAACCTTCCAATTCCTTTTGTGAGTTTCTTTTCAGTAGTTAACACACTCTGAGGAAGGAAGATCAGAAGGAAAGAGGAAGGTCATGTGCTGATCTTGTTTCATTATTGCATCTGTATAGGACATTTGTCTGGACCAGAAGCACTTCTAAAATTTGTGATTTTATAATTTGCTGTGTATTGGCTAAAGTAGTGGGTTAGTTCTCTGTACTTTGTTGCTAGATGCTGAAAACCATTAATGCAGTGTGAAGATATTTCTCAGGATCATGTTCTTTCTGTCACCTCTCCACATATTACAATGTTTTTGTTCATTTATTAGAACATAGTCTTTTTCCTTACTCATATGCATTTCACAAAAGAGTATCAATGCCCTGCTGATTTTTGAGTGCCAATTCTTGGCATGTTTTTTCATGATTTTGCATGTTCTTTTGAAGCTGATGTCTGCCCATAGATACTCTGCAAGAGCAGAAACATTGCAGGAAAACAAGTTCCATGATGTAAAGTAAAGAAACTGTTTTAGCTGTGCTGGTAGTGAAGGTTTGCTAGCCTCTGCATCACAAGAACATTTTTCACCCAAATTCTTGTCTCAGCAGTGTGCTTTTCTTGGTACAAGGGCATCATGTGGAAGACGTGTGCTGCGACCCAGGAAATGCATGAACAGACGTTTTGGGGTTTTTTTTCTTGCAAACTGCTCTTGCCTTCTTGTGCTGATGCATTGCAAGGTTTAATCAAATTGGAACATTGTTTTTCAAATACTTCTTCACTTGTTTTTTTTTTACTTTATTGGGTGTAGGAAATGATACTGAGGGAAGCTATTCTGCAGCTTAATGGTGGCCATTTGTGGCCAGTATCTCTGCTGTGTGCTTATTGATTAGATTTCCTTCTCCCCCAAGTGCTACTGAAATAAAGAACTGAACTAGGGATCAGTCACATATTTCACATTTCACTCTGTGCACTGGAGGAGCTGGAGGTGTCTTGGCTTTGCCATTTCAGATTTCATGTGTATTGCTGTATGCTTGTTTCTGTGCTGCACATTCAGTCTCGAGTCCAAGGGCTGCTTTATTGCTGCAAGCTGCATTAACCATGTGTAAAAGGCACTGCCTTGGCTTCCTGGTTTGACTTGAGTGATCTGGGTCTGAGGCAAAAATGTTACGTGTACTTGATCCCCTTAGAAAAAATTCCTCTTCAAGGAAAGCATGAAAAAGCACAAACGTGTGCATGTGAAAGGTGACTTTTCTAGCAAGTGGATCATCATCTTCTGGCTTGTATAATTCAAAATTACTTACAAGCAACTCCTTGCATTTTGCCCTGAGTGTTTTTTACTGCTTTAGGTAGTTTGTAGAACAGTTGGAGCTGACAGCTTTTGGCTGGCAAGTGCATGTGTTCTTAGAGGGAGATTTGAAATTTTGGTTTAGAGGCTGCACTGACCAAATCAGTCATAGTACAGAAGTTCTAGAGTTTTCATGAGTGCAAGAGTACATTTGCTCTAATACCAATACTAGACTAAAGTTTGAGTATGGATTAGCCTTGTCATGTTGTGCATATATTTTAAGATATGTAATGGCACATTCACATTCCTTTCCATTGTCTAGGTTTCAGTTTATAACCCCCCCCCCATACATTAAGCAGATTCTTCCCCTGGACTTATTTACAGTGTTCAGCTCTGCTTTTCTCTTTTTACTTTTTTTATGTGTCTTTTCTTTCACTGAGCTTGGAGCCAGGTCAGAAAATCTAAGGGCCACCTGCTTGGCCTAATGTCATGATTTCTGCTGGGAGCATCACACTTTGGAGAGTCAGGACTACTGGCTGGGGCAGCACTTGTGGCAAGAGCTGAGGATATGCAGAGCCAAAAGGGACAGGATGTTCTGGATGTATTACAGGCTTTGGAAAAGGCAGATAGCAGGGTGGGTTGAAAAGTTCATCTTTACCTGCTGTGAGGCAAGATTTACATGGAGAAGTTGACTTCAAAACTGTGTCCTGCATAGCTCAACAAAGCCTGGCTGTCTCCTTGAAGCCTGTGACAAAGCACTTATGGTGTTTCTTTTGTCTGGGCATGTTTTTGTTAGATTGCTTGAGGCAATTGGGAAATATGTTTCTGGAAATGTAAATGCTCACGTGGTTGGTTTGAGTGTTTGGTTTTTTGCTGTTGTTGTTAGTTTGGTTATTTTTTGTTTGGTTGGCTTATGTTTTTGTTTTTTTTTCCTCTCCTTTTCTCTTCATCATTCTTGCCAGAGGAGGGGATCACCGGGTGGAGCTTTACAAGGTAAGTGGCTGCCTGTGTTGTTCACACAGTTGCATTAACACATCAGGAGTGCACAGAGCTGAGAAGACTGCTCCACTGGCAACAGGCACAACCCTTGGGGCTCTCAGTGTCCTTTAAATAGGAAGCCTGTATGGAAAAATAGATCTGTAAACTGTGAACACACTTCTCCCATCCTCAAAGATGTTTGAAAGGTCTTGTATTTGCTGTTGTTAATTGTCAGCTCCAACTGAGCTAACCAACACAGTTTCTGGGAAAAATCAAGTTTTATTTAATCACAACCCCAATTTGATTGATTAGCTTAGTGTACTAATTTAAGGTACCATTTAAGAGTATTCAGCATGGATTTCCCCTTTACTCAAGGCACAGTGCATTTGTGTGAGTGGTGCATAAGGTTTTGTAGAAAACACAATGAATTTCCCAGGTGTAGCACTATAGTGTGAGTTATGTGAGAACACAGTTACTTTGAGTGTTTTGTCTAATGATTTTAGTGCTAATTTATTTTATTAAACTCTCTTTTGGCTGAAATTCTCACACACAATTTCTTGGTCTCATATCATGTGTTTCTAAAAGAGCCATAATTGTTTTTGCTTGTTCATTTCAGAGAGGTCTGAGTTTGTTTTTTCTTCTCTTTATTTGTGTCAGTGTTGGTACTCATAAATCTTTATTGCAATGCAATGCAAGATCCCCTGCTGCAAAGTCTCTTAAATTCAGATTGTTTAGAAAATACTATATAGCAACTCCAAGGAGGCAGGTGATACTTCTTTTCCTTTAAGAAAAAAAAAGATGAAAAAGTTGAGAAGTTGCAGAAAATTGTTTGAGGAGACTGTCATGTATGGTGATCTATTTTGTAATTTTTCTGAGAGTCAGCCTGTGCTGTGATGCATTTGTGCTGTCTCCTCTCTGGACAGGCAGAGGAGTTGGTTTTGATTTTGAAGGACAAGAGTAGCAGTGCTTCAGAATATTCACCGACTTTGTGTGTTTCTGTGTGTACATATATTGAGAACACAGTTTATCAAAACCCAAGCTTTCTGCTCCTGGGTATTCTTCGCTTCTGAGAACATCCTGGCAAGCTGCTTAATTTGCCTTTTTCAGTCAGTGTGAACACACTCGTGGGCTTAGCAGAACCTCTCCAGAGACTCCAGGTTTGTTTTTATTCCAGCAAAATAAAACAGTTGGGGATGCTGTCCTTTTAGCTGGTGCTTTCAATAGGCCTTCAACACAGGCAACACATAGCAACTGTGTACAGAAGATAGGTGAACTTTCAACAGATTAAATGGTTTTTAATGGCCTAGAAAAGGTGAGATTGTATATATCTTAGCAGTAAAATCACATTGTAAAGCTAAAAACCAAACTTTGCAGGAAGAAACTTCATCTTCTGCATGTCCAGTCAGGGAATCCAATGTGTAAGTAAACATATAAAAATGTCATGTAGTGATTCCATTGGAAACAGCTGTCCTGCAGCACCTAATTTGTTAATTAATATTTTACCTGATTAGTCTGCTGTTATGTAAGCTGCAGTGGTGTTGTATGTACTACACAACTACACCTATGTGCTGTTGGCATAGTTATTTGCAAGAAGATGTTGAAGAAAGAGTGACTTGTGAATGTATGTCTTAGAGTGGAACTATGGCATATTTCATACCTATGCTGTAAAGGGCATTTGCCCTGGAAGTGCACACAAGTGTGGACCTTGTCACCTCCATTGGAAACCCTTGAAAAGATTTAGAGCCCAAGAAAGAGGAACAGGAATTGCTTGAAGAGACCTGAATAGCAAAAAGCAGAGGAGCTTTGAGTGACTTTAAATTGTTGCAGTTTCATCTGCTAATAGAAATTCCAACCAATTTATAGGGTTTAAATGGCATTAAAAACACAGTCAAATGCTGCAAGGGTGAGCATGATGTCCAATGTTGTTCTCAAGGGGGTACCAGCAAGCAGTAGGGCAAACTGTGGGATACACACATGAAATTACTGTCTTTCCATCTTCAGGTCACCATTTACATTCTAGTGGGACAATGGAAGTGCTCTCTCCCTTTCCAGTCAGGTGTCTGTGTAAGCTCCACTTAATACTGTGTGCCCCAGAGTGGTTGTGAAATATTTAATTGTTTATAAGTCTACCCAATATATGTAATCTCCTAAAATTGTGCTACAAGTAATGCTCAGCTGACAGGTGTCATTTCCTTTGTAGACTGCATTAGTTCCAGTACCACCAGAAATTGTCTTGGTTTTATATTTCCTCTTAAGAGTATAGCATAACACTCATATTACTTTTTAAAAAATCATGTATCATGCATAGACCTCAAGAGCAAGATTTTAATCCTTTTGTAACTTTTGTTGATTTTTTTCCTACCGCAGAGCTGTTTAGTTCATATCAAGCATGGAATGCTTGTATTGTTCTTACCAAGGCACTTTTTCCAAGCGAGTTGGTCTAACACTGAGTGTTTTTACTTGCTTTTAACAGATTTTGTTAGGATTACCATTGGTTATAACATAAATCTTCATAATAGAGCAATTGCACATTTTTGATCTATACATTTAAGCCTTCTGAAACAGGCTACTGTATGTTATGCTTACATTTATGCCAATTTGAGTAATATCATTGAAGCAGTTGTACTCTTTCACTGGAAAACATGAAAGTCTTTGTAGGGAAGCAGTAGGATATTTGCAGATCTTAAGGTCAAAGCTGTTGAACAGATAATCAACATCTTGGGTAGACTGATATGAGCTCCAGCAGTAAAACCAGTGGGCTGAGATGACTGTTTGGAAAGCTCTATGCCTGCACATGGAAAAGCTGGAAATTGGCCATTTAACATGTCAATAATGTTATAAAATGAATCCCTGCACCTTGGCCTGATGCAAGAGCTTGGCTGGTGTGCAAGTCTCTGTAGTGGGTTTGTGTTTCTCTGCCTTCCAGGTTCTCAGCTCCCTTGGGTACCATGTGGTGACGTTTGACTATCGAGGTATGTGGGCTTTCTTTATAAACACTTGCTGCCAGCTAATTTGGGGTGGTTACTGCTTCTCTTTTTCCCCTCGTGAGTATCCAAAGAATCTCCAGAGATTTCTTTCCAATGCCTTCATGTGTAGCCCTGCTTCCTGATGTCCAGCTGGGTGCACTCTGGCTCCTGTCTGTCCTTATGCACAGGGCTTGTTGATTTGGGAGCTGAGGAGCAGAGAGTGAGCCAGGCACACAGGGTATCACAGCATCCACCTAAGGCACCCTCCAGGTGCACGTATGGAAGTTGATGGGCTTGCCTAGGTGTAGTCCTTTTGGATAAGATTTAGTTGATTTTCCTAAGGTCACACAGGGAACTGAACTTGCACTTACTCATTTTGAAAGCTCATAGGTGAGATAAGACAGAGTAAATTATTAGCTAACAATACTTGGCAGAAGCTGTGACTGCTTTGCACCTCTGCACCAGCAGTCAGGCATCTGCTGCTCTTTTTTTACCTTCTTAGTATTTAAGCCATGGCTGCAGTGCAATGCCATTATAGATGCAGGAAAGAAATTAATCCATTGCAATTTTATCAGGAAGACATCTGGGAGAGGTTTATTTGTAGGAGCTTGCCCTGTTTTTCAGTCCTGCTGGCAGCTGCTTCTCTGGCTGCTTATTAGGTATCAGAAGGGATGTGGGATGCTGGCTGCTGAGCATGCAATGTGTAGATGTGCTGCAATAGTGTCAGAGCCAAAACAGTCAGGAGGGTGGAAAATTGCTGGAGGGCACTGATCGAACAACACAGACAGACTGATGTTGCAACAGCTCTGTGAGACATGGCTGGGTTTTGGCCCTAAGCATCCAATCCTGTGCCATCAGAGACTCTACTTACAAATTAGTTACATGCGTGCAAAAGCAGGGAAGGTTTTAGAGCTGGGCTCTTGCACTTAGGTACATGTAAGAACATTGTTGTAGCAGTCTTTGATATCCAGTCCTTGGTTTTGTTGTTCACTAAATCCACAAAAACTCCTTGGCAGACAGCAGTTACCTTGATTAAATGACTATGGGGATCAGTCAGGTCTTTCAGCCCCAAATTGTTGAGATGCACAGTGAAGTGAACAGAAAGTGCCCGTGTCCCAGGTCCCTTGCAGTTGCAGATGGGCTGCATGGGAGGAGCTGGCTGGCTCTGCTGAGCAGTTTGAGCGATTCTCAGCAGGACTCTTTGTGTTCCAGGCTGGGGTGACTCAATAGGCAGCCCTTCAGAGAGGGGAATGACCTACGACGCCCTTCATGTCTTTGACTGGATAAAAGCACGAAGTGGAGACAACCCTGTCTATATATGGGGACACTCCCTGGGCACAGGGTAAGCATCTAACCTTAGTGCCACTTGTAAAAAACATTAAACACTGACCTTGGATGAAGGTGCTGTTTGCTGTAATCCCAGGGCTGACTTGGCTTGGCTTGGCCTCTGTGGCATGATTCCTGGAGGTTGACTTCCCCCCTTTGCACTGTACAGAGTGAGAAGAGCTACAGTGAATGACTGCAGCAATGGATCTTGAACCTTCGTTGACCAGAGGGTTCACACTAGAAAAACATTTGGAATAATAAATTGGAGATTTTCCTTCAGAGCAGAACATCAGACTTCTCTGGTACTCTGAAAGAGTGTCTCAGACCAGCCACACCTGTGTATGACTTGTCCTTACAGAACTTTTTCCTCCTATCCTGATGAAAATGCTGTGTGTAATCAGTGCTTGTGCAGATGCTTGCTTGACTACGCTGCTGGCCACCTCTGACATTTGCGTGGTCATGCCTGGAACAGGGAAGTTCAAGGTGTCAAGTGCCTTTACCTTCATGTTTTTTAACTTTTCTTTCCTGCTTCCTTCATTTCCATGGCTGTCTGGAGCCGAGTCATGTTCAACACCATGTGCTCTTACCCCTGTGATTGATGGAGGAGCAGAGGGCAAACACAAGAGTTACCTTTGAGTTGAGCTGTGTGCAGATAAACTGTAAGACCACAACAGCCTGCCTTGCTGTGAAACACATGCTGGGACAGGAAGGTATTTCAGGGTAGTGCCTCTTCATTGCTGGGACACTAAACACCCTGCTTTGTTTGGGAGAAGACGAAGACTTTTTCTTTGGCTTGTCCTCTACAGTTTTTGCCCTGTTCAGAATCCCTTTCTGGGTCAGAGCATGCTTGTGATGTTTCCCAACATTGCAGTCAGAGTGTCCTGAGAGTGGTTCCCAGCTGAGTTCTCTAGTGACCACAGCCAGTCTGGAGTTCAAGGTTTGTGGAATGTGCTGTGCTTGAAGGATTCAGCAACTTTGGAAATATCCCTCTCCCATTAGGGTGATGCGTAGGGGAGACCTTGCTGCTTTCTGTCCTAGTTAGGGAAGCTTCTTGCAATGTATTCCTGGGATGCTGCACTCCAGCTGCCTGGAACACTGCACCCCTTTGCCCATACCCCTGCATTCCCCTCTTACTTGCTCAGCCCTTGTGGTTTGGAGGTAGGAGGCTGTGTCACACAGCTGTGGATGTGCTGGGAGCCTGAGAGCCACCTGAAAGGAGTCCATCCAAGGGGCTGCCTGGTGTGTTGCTTCCTTGGACTTGTTCACTTAAACACAGGCCCCTGGTGTCACTTGGGACAGTCGGGTACGCGAGGCCACTGGGAACCCAAATCACTGTGGGCTGGCTGCCCGGACCTCGGGCAGCATGAGGGACCAACTTTGTGGCTTTTGAGTTGTACCTGTGCCACCTCTCCAGCTGCTGCTCTGCAGAGGGCCTGTGCCAATTCAATGCTCCTTCTTCTTTCCAGGGTTGCAACGAATCTGGTGCGGCGCCTTTGCGAGAGAGGTGAGTGTGGTGTGTGGCTGCACTGTCCCAGATTTCTGCAGACGTTTGGGGTGGTGACAGAGCTGTCCTTGGTGCACCGTGGTGGCAACTGCTCTCCTGAGGCAGACCCTGACCTTGCTGCCTGTCTGCACCCCTGTATTTCAGCACTCTGCCTTTGGCTTTTCAGAAACGCCCCCGGATGCCCTGATCCTGGAATCTCCGTTTACCAACATCCGGGAGGAGGCACGGAGTCACCCCTTTTCTGTGGCAAGTACACAGTGACACTCACACTGGTGGCATGGAATTGTGTGCATAGAGCTAACTGCACAACTTGTGGGGCAATGGGAATTGTAAGCATCAGGGATAAAGAACTACACTTGAGACAGCTGCTGGGAACACACAATAAGCAGTGCCAGAGCCATGTGTCCAGCATGGGAATGAGCTGGCTCTGAACTGAGCAGACACCCAGTCCAGGCCTCGGATGCAGCCAGGCTGATGAGGTGCCCTGGGATAAAGCTCTTCCAGGAAGAATTGCCAACAGTCCTGCATGATACCTGGGAGACTTTGACCATGCAAGCACCCACGGGGCCTGCTCCTGAGCAGGCTGGTAAGATAGGTCTGAAACAGGGGAGGTGAAATAGTGCTGGTGGAAATGGGTAATCTCACTGCAAAGAGCATGGTCAGCAGTCAAAGACTGCTACGGGATGGCAGTGGCCTGCCCTGGTAGTGCTTTTTGTATCACTGGCCTGCTGGTGCCTGCCACTAATGCACATTTTTTCTCTCAGATATACAGATACTTCCCTGGATTTGACTGGTTCTTCCTCGATCCCATCACAACAAGTGGAATTAAATTTGCAAATGATGAGAAGTGAGTTCCCTCTTTGCTAGGGTTTCAGCTGTGGCTGCAGTGAGCCATGGCAAGCATCAATGAGGATAGACATGAGACTGCACTCTCTGGGTTTTTTTTGTTGCAACATTGCTCTTACTGGAGTGATTTCAATTACTCTCACAGCCCAGAGAGCAGCACAGTGGAGCTCAGTCTTTTTTAAATTGTTCGTAGTAAGGACAGATGCAACAGAGAGAACAGAGACTACTCAGGCATATGCTGATTTGGTTCATGGCATTTATGCTTTTCAAGTGTACCTTGCACGTTAAACTGTAGCATTGGAACATGGAAGGTCTGGGAAGATTTCTTTGCTGTGCATTTGCCTAAGCCACCTTGCCTGTAATCACCTTGGCTCCTATCACTAAGTCTTCAACTGAAGTGCCTGAGCATTTCTGAGTTTCCAGTATTGAAACCAAACCAGACCTTGGGGGGGGGGGTGATGATTTACAGTGGAGTGAGCCACTTTTCTCACTTGCTGGTCTAAGCAGCAAGAAAATTTTATGAGCATGTCTTTCACTGGTAAATTTTCTGTAGATCAAATGAATGGTGCCCAGATGAGGTTTTAAATTGTAGTTAATAACCCAGAGGACATGTTTGTCATTGCAGTTTTCTTAAAAATGCATGTGTTGGTGTTAGAGAATGATGGCATTGCTCTGAGCCTTTGTGATATTGTTTTGTTTTACAGTGTGAAATACATTTCTTGCTCCCTGCTCATCCTTCATGCTGAGGATGATCCAGTGGTACCATTTCATCTGGGAAAAAAGGTACACAGGTGGCTCTGCAAACTGATCTGGTGGGAGGAACTGGTATGGATAGAACAACATCCCAGCTAGGCAAAAAGTCAGTAATAGAAAGGTACAGAAACATAGCCCAGAGGGACTGCAGAGTCTGTGGTGTTGGAGGTGGCAAATCCGTAGTGAAATGAGGCTGCAGCTACCAAAGCTGCTCAAGTCAGGGTGCCTGAGGGGGCTGGGGGTTTGGCAGGGGGAGCTGGGTTGGAGTAACACGAGCCCCTCCCCTTGGGTTCAGCTTTACAACATCGCGGCGACGTCACGGAGTTTCCGGGACTACAAGGTGCAGTTTGTGCCCTTCCACACAGACCTCGGCTACCGGCACAAGTACATCTACAGGAGTCCAGAGCTACCTCGGATACTGCGGTAACTGCGCTCGCCGGGCTGGGCTGGGCGGGGCGGGGCACCCTTTGCTCTCCACAGCGGGGAGGGTACCGGGGCTGGCTCAGCACAGGAGTCAGAGCTCTCCACCTCCTTGCAAAGCAGCCACAGAAATCTGAGAGCACTTTCTGGCTGATCTCTGCTGTGAGCCGGGTGCTCTGGAGGAGCTGTTTGCAGAGCAGTTGCTTCAGTTTGGCTCTTAGTGGAAGCCACTGGTGGGTGTGAGAGCAAAGCTCTGTGCTGTTTCCTGTAAATGCTTGAGCCATATAGTATTTCCCAGGGGAATGGGAAGACCTGCAGGCTATAGGAGTCAAGTGTCACTGCTTTGTCATTTCCTTTTCTAGGGAATTCCTGGGAAAATCTGAACATGAACATCATCATTGAAGACTGTCTGCTTGTCAGCACAGAGATTTTCATTTCCTTCCTCTCTCCTTTTCCTCCCTGCTCCCTGTGGGTCAGTATGCTGTTCTTCCATCCCTGGCACTAGAGGAGGTCAGGGATTCCCATTCCAGTCCTGATGTGTACCCTTGGCAACTCCAGCTTCTGGCATCAGCATCTGTGACGGCAGAAGGAAGAAGTTGGCTTCATTTTGGACTTGGATGGAGGGGTGGTAATAGCCCAGGAGCCAGTACCAAACTGTGAAAAATGTAAGCACAGCAAAGCCTCGCCAATCCGTCGTGGTACTGCTGAGGACAGATGTTCCTAGGACACTGTGTCATGGCCAAGGATGTTTCTTTCACTTTTAAACACTGCTGCTGTTTTTGGATCATGTAGAGATACATTTGTAGGCAAATGGCTTTTGCCATGTCTCCTTACTGCAGTTGTCTTGCTTGAGTTTGAGGTGTTCCCTTCCTAGAAAATACATGTTTTGTCTTTCCTTTTCGATCAGTGGCTGTAATTACAAATACTTGGAGGATCCAGGTAGCAAGAGGTATTTTTATTTAGCTCTTCAGTCACAATGTGCTGCAAGTCTTGGGGTAATTGCACACATTTTGAAATAAAATGAATTTTTTTTTTGTTCTTCCTTTTGAAACATCTATTTAATGGGAAAGGCTAGTGCCCTTTTATCTTTCCTGTACCCTTTTACTTATAAATTCATTTTTGCTTCCATCACTGCTATCCTCTGTGGACCTCCTCCCCTTCTTCACAAGTACTTCGTATTAGGATTGGAATGACACATTCATATAAACTGCAGACTTGGGTGTTTAAGTCAGGAAGTGTGAGATTATTTTTTTGCTTGATCTCCTCTTCCATGAACAATGTGTGCCCGGACTGCCAGAATGGATGTCTTCCATTACCCCTGTACACACCTAGACAGCCTTGTGCTGCTTTTTGGTGAGAAGGGCAAGGGTTTGTTTTTTTCCTCAACTACTTTTGAACTCCTTGGGTCAGGTTTTCCTGTTCCTGGTGGGAGTCCTGTTCCCTTGTAATTAAAAGCAGGCAGTGATATGCAGTTTTTGATGTGAAAATAAATGAGGAGTGTCACTCCCCATCTCTTCCCCCCTGCCTTCTGAGCACTTCCAGTAGCACATCTTAGCCCCTCTGACAGCCATTGTCCAGGAGGCAGAAGTGGAAATAAGTGTTTCCCACAGGATGAGATTCTGGGGATGTCCTTGCCCTGCTTGTGGCTGGAAGGGGGGCTGGTTTATGCCACTGAAGAGCTCTTCACTGAGACAGGAGTCAGTCACACACTGCCTCACTGGGGTCTTGCCCCTTGTCAGTCCACACAGACAGTACCAGGTGCTGTAGGTTTAGTCAGTAGTGCTCAAAGGGAATTGTGCTGCCCCAAGGGGGTCTAGTCAGGGGTGTACAGCATAGTATAAACTTCTCAGCACGCATCAGAGTTATAGCTGCAGGCTCATAGTAGTTGCAAAAGAGACAGTAGCTTGTTCTTGTACCAAGCTTCGTCTGCCATTAGAGCGGTTGTCTCCAAGGTTTCTGACCCTTGATACTCATAAAGTAGCTGTGCCACTTCAATACAAGTGCATCAGTCATAATTTATTGCACTAACAGACGAGAAATACCTACCTGGCTCTGGAGAGTAACACACACATTCCAGTTAATGCTGCTGCTGGCAGCTGGCTTGGGACAAAGTGCAGCCTGAGCTGGGGCCTGGCTGGCTGCCTTCCTCCTGGTGGGATAGAGCTGAGCGTCCAGCATGAGAACTGCTGGTGTTGGTGGTCCCAACACCACCATTCCTGTTAGCAGGCCAGTGATATGCTTGGAAATTTAAACTGAAATGTTTATCTAAAAGTGGTGTAGTTTTAATAAAGGCATTGACTGCTGATCACTTTAGCTTTACCAGGCACTTTTTGGGACATTTTCCCCACATTGAGCAGGTCAGCTGGGTGTGGGGCAGGGTTGTGTGTGGGAGGTGAGCTTGCAGCTAGGACTGGGCAAATCTTTGTGGCTGCTGCCAGCTCTAGGGGAGCAACTCTCCTGGAGCCCAGAAGGTCTGTGCCTGTGGTCTGGCTGCAGCTGAGGCTCTGCTCCTCCCCTAGGAAGGGGGGAGACAAGAGCTGCCTGTGTGATTTCTAGTACAGGAGCCCTGTGTGCCATTTGCAGAGCAAACCCAACACTACCACAGACCGCAGTGCAGAATCAGCCTGACATGGGCATGTTGTCCCCCCATGGTGGTGCCAGCACCCTGCCAGCTGCAGGGGACTACAAACCATGAAGCCACAGCTGGGGAAGGACAGCCATGATTCAGGCATTGTGGCCTGAACTTGTTGCAATGTGAACCCAGAGGGATGGAGCAGTCACAAGTCAGTCCAAAGTCAAACCAGCAGGTGTTCAGGTTGTTTTAATGAGTTGGTGTCAAACAGGGCAGTACTGGTGCACTATACAGCACTAAGGGTGTTAAACTGTGACCCCAGCACTGGGAGGGACATCTGGAACACCATGACCCTGCTACAGAGGAGTGCCAGGGATGTGATCCATGTTCACCCCCAGGGCAGCACCCAGCACATGGCTGCACCTGCAGAGCCAAGAGCCAGCAGGCTCAGCCACTCACAGTGGCAGGTACAGCCCTCCCTATGCAGTGGCTTGGTTACTGGGCCTTTAGTTAGGAAAGAGGTGTGGTAGGAGGCTACAGTAAGCTCTGTGGCAAGGAAGTGGCTGATCCCAGGCTCTCCTGCTTGTGGCACACTGTCTGACATTGGTGCCTGCCCTGGGGCACGCTCCCCTTCTGTAGGTGATACTGTAGAAGGGGGATAGGCAGGGAGTGGCCTCTCCCCCATCTTTGGGCCTGTCGACCTCTGGAGGAGAAAGACAAGCTACATGTTGGTTAATCTGACTTGTGGGGCAAGGTGAAGGAGGCCAGGCCCTTGCATACGGTGAGAGGGGAGGGTTTACTTGGACAGCCTTTGTTAAGCATGGAGCACAGCTGTGGAAGACTTATCCATGGCCATCTCACTAAAAGCACTATGCAGCACGTGCAGGCTAGGTAGGTGCAAACACAGGGTCCTTTCTCCTGCCCCCCAGCTCTTGTTCCTCAGTCAGGGCTCCTTCTCAGAGCATCCTTCTACTCTGTGGGAAAGGCCTTGGTTCTGCAAAGCTGAGCCCATTGAACTAGTGCTGTAGTGCAGGTGAGGCCTCCTACGCTGGGAGCATATCCCTCCTTCCTTCCCTTGGTGCTTGCATCAATTTCGAGGGAGATTGGGTGGGGGGATTGCTGTGGCAGAAGGCTCCACCCCCCAGATCTCACAGGCATACTCCGTGATGGTTCTGTCACTGGAGAACTTGCCCGAGCATGCAATGTTCCTGATGACTTTCCTCGTCCACTCGCGGGGATCCTGGGACGAGGAGAGGCAATGTCAGTACTCAGCTGCTCACCCAGCTCTGTCCTGGCTTGCAGCCTTGCAGGGCACTGGCTGGTTTAAAACACCATGGTTTGGGGCTGCAGGAGCAGCCAAACCTGCCTAACCCTGCCCCAGGGCACCCACATGCTGCAGTGTCCACAAGAAGGGCTCCACTGGCTCATCCCAGTTACCCCCAGTCCTCCCCCTGCATTGCTGTGGCCAAAGACCCCAGCCTTCCCGCTCAGCAGTGGGTGTCTTACCATGAACAGCTGGTCCACTTGACCTTGGCACTTAATGTAGGCCTCATAGTCTGCAAACACCTTAAACCTGAAACCCAAAGCAGAGTCTGGCTGGAGTTTGCCTTCCAGTCAGGACAGTCATCTTCCCATGAGCAGGCAGGGCTCCTCCCTGTGCAGAGATGCTTCCCAGGACTCACCTGTCATGGTACATGAGCATGTTCACCACATCCCTGAAGCAGCCAGGGTCTCGAGGGGAAAAGAAGCCACTGCTGATCTGGTCGATGGCCTGGCGTAGCTCGGGCAGGGTCTCATAGTACTCCTGGGCGTTGTACCTGCGCCCAGCAGAGACAGGCTCTAGACATCGTAGCTCAGCCTGGGACCCCCGTGTCTAGGGCAGGGAGGGCAGGCAAGGATGTGGAACAGCTCCTGAGTGAGGGGCCTTGCTCCCAGGGCTGTGTCCATCAGAGCACCCTTCTCATGGCTCAGACCAGCAGCGGTGTCTGATACACTTTGTGCCATGTCCCACTAACAGCCACTGTGCTCTGAGAGAGCTGAATCCTTGATGGATCATCTGCTGTCCAGCCCAAGGTAAAGGCTACCTCCAGCCCCCTGCTTTTTCCTGCCCCAGCGCTGCCCAGAGAGGAAGGTGTCCCTCCCAGAGAACATGGCTCTCCCCACCAGAACTGAGCCCTGTACCCCCATCTGACGAGCCCTGGTGTGCACCAACCCTTTCCGATCCAGGGCCTCCACGTCCTCCACCCGCATGCCAAATATGAAGAGATTTTCTTCGCCTGCCTCCTCGGCCATCTCCACGTTGGCCCCATCCATGGTACCAATGGTGAGGGCCCCGTTCACCATGAACTTCATGTTGCCAGTACCTGAGGCCTCTGTGCCAGCTGTGGAGATCTGCTGGGAGAGATCCGCTGCTGGGATCACTGCCAGGTGCAAGAGAAGTAGGAGTTAATCCTGGGCACATTTGCAGCTCCCCACAGCCAGGACAGCAATACAATCCTGGGTGTTTGCAGTGGCCCTTCTGACCTCGCCCTCATCCCAAACAACACAACTCAGGCCAGGCTCAGCTTCGCCATGACCCCATGCATGCCACTCCTGCATGAAGCTGGCTTCCTGCCCTGTGTGGAACCCTCAGGCTCTCCCTAGGGGACAGCCAGGTGCCCTGCCACAACTGCCTCTTAGGTCAGCCCATGCCTGAGCTCAACTGGAACATGCCCAACTTCTGACAGGTGCTTACAGAAGACCAGACATACCCTTCTCAGCCAAGGATACCCGGTAGTTCTCCAGGAAGATGACCTTGAGCTTGTCCCCCACATAGGGGTCGTTGTTGATGACCTCACCAATGGATGTGATGAGTTTGATGATCATCTTGGCCATGTGGTAGCCAGGGGCCGCCTGAAGAAGAGCAGCCCAGAAATGGGGAAGGCTTTTAAGGAAGGGAGACCATGAGGGATGCAGTGTGGGGTCCTCACTGCAGTGAGTCTGGGCCTCACCTGTGCTGTTGACATAGAATCACAGCATGGTTTGGGTTGGAAAGGACCTTTAAAGGACATCTAGTCCAAACCCCCTGCAATAAGCAGGGATGTCTTCAACTAGACCAGGTTGCTGAGAGCCCCATCCAACATATTTTGAATGTTTCCAGAGATGGAGAATCTTTCACCTCTGGACAACCTGTTCCAGAGGTTCACCACACTCATTGAAAAAATCTCCACCACAGACCTAATCTAAATCAACCCTTTCTTCAACTTAAAACCACTATTCCTTATCCTACCACAGCAGGTCCTGCTAAAACATTTGTCCCCATTTTTCTTAAAAGGCCCACTTCAAGTACTGGAAGATTACAATGAAGTCTCCCCAGAGCCTGGACAATCCTAATTCTCCCAGCCATGAATTAGGTAAAACACCCTCTTGGGACGAGAAGTCCTTGAGCCGTGGGGTAATAGTGATGGAGCCTTGCTCAGCCCACTTAGTCCATGGAGGTGTTCCCTGTTGCTGGCTAATCTACACCAGGCCCAGCAAAGTCACAAAAAAGGGGACAGGACCTTCCCACACACACCCCAAGCCACGCATGCACCAAGTCTGGAATGCAGGTTTACCTTTCCTCCAATCATAATGGTCCTGGGCACAAAGGATTTGGATGGATTACATCTGATGCCTGAAAGAGCAGGGATCTTTCTTCAACATTTTTTTCAAATTTGAAAGCTGAAATTTGATCTAAAAAAATTTTTAAAAAATCTTCAGAACTGAAGATAAACTGGGCAGAATTTACTGCATGAATCAGAGGTGGGCTGGGATCTCAGCCCATGCCACAAGGACCCACCAACCTTGCAGGACCCTGAAGCCCAACCAGACATCTGCTGGAGCTGTGGTGGGCAAAAAATGGCCACAGAAGCCTTGGGGATTCAGATCCTTGGAGAACTATTCAAGCCAGAATAACACAGGGCTGCAATGACTTGCCTCCCTTCGGGAATGGGCAGGGCCCCCAATTATACACTGGGAAATGGGGTCTTAACTTGCACCAGGTAAGTCTCAACACCTGAAGAACAGGTGTGGAGGTTACCTGGGCTGGAGATGTGGGCTGTGAGCTTTTCCCCAGAGCTCTGTATGATCCTTCAGACACTGTCTTCCTTCTGGAGAGAAGCCTTGGCAATGAGAGGCTGTGGGACTTACGGTTGTAGAGGGTGATGGCGTGCAGGCAGTTCAGCAGTTGCCGCTTGTACTCATGGATTCGCTTCACCTGGACATCAAACATGGATGTAGGGTTGATCTTCACCTTGTACTGCTCCTCCAAGTAGGCTGCAAACTTCAGCTTGTTTTCCTGGCAGAAGAACATGAGGAACAGCCATGGGTTCCCAGGGCTTGTATCTGAGGTGAGCATTTGCTGCTGGGATGTTCCTGGGAGCATGGTGCTTTTTAGCCTTCTTCCCCCACGCCACCTCCAGTGCACATTACCTGCTTGACTTTTGCCACATCCCTGATAAAAGTCTCATTATCGATGAAATCCAGTAGCTTCTTCAGCTGGCTCAGATCTGTGATAAAGCCTTCCCCGATTTTCTAAAACAACAAACCAGGAATGTCATGAGACACTTCAACCAGTCCACAACTGCCCTTCCTCAGCAGAGGTGCCACAGTCCCATTGGGAACTGGAGCAGGCAGTGTGGCCAGGAAAAGGGGCATGGTTTCTTATTGTGAGGCTACTTCTCTGTGCCATAAAGAAGCCCAATAGCAACAAGGCATTTGCAAAAATTCGGACAAGCCCCCCTCTCTCTCAAGGAAGAGGGAGGATGTGTGCACATGTGCCATGGCCTTCTGGCAGCTGGAGAAACCAATGAGCAGGATATCAGGAGACATTTAATAGCAGGATGATATTCAGCCATTGCATATTGCAGTGTGATGCAAAAACCTGTGCTAAAGGGCCTGGGAAACAGAAGAGACAGAACTGGGGCTGGGCCTCCATGGGAGCCCCTTTGTGCCTGTGAAGCTTCACACTTATGCAGACACCCTATGGTTGGTTGTGCCTGACTGTGCAGTCCTTGCAAGGGCAGGGACCAGATCCAGATTTCTGCAACTTTTTTTGGCCAACTCTTCGTCATCAACTTTAAATCCCAGCAGTGAATCTCACACCTACACATACCACAGGCATGGTCCTGCCAGGCTGCCCCCACACAACTGCCAGGCTCGGGACTGACCAGACCACAGGAAGAGGTGACCAAAGGGATCACACTAAGCCACTCACTTCACACGCTCACCACTCACCTCAGCAATAATGTCAGCCAGTCCCGGGTTGCACAGCAGGAGCCAGCGCCTTGGCGTGATCCCATTGGTCTTGTTCTGAAACTTTTCTGGCTCCAGCTCATAGAAATCCTTGAACCTGGAACACCAGAGAGCTCTGAGCCACCCACCACCACCCAGAGCTTGCTCCTTACTCAGGGCAGGCTCTGTCAAGCTCCCTGTAACAGCAGTGAACCCTTTGCAGCCTCTCACCCCCTTCCTCAGCTGTGCTGCCAAGACTTTCACCAGCTCCAAAGGGAGAGAGTCCCCCCAGCAAGGCAACCAAAGCAGACAGGGACACCCAGCTGCCCCAGTTAACCCTCCCTAGCTGGCAGGCAAAGCCCAGTGAGCAGAGAGGGTGCCTGCCCCTGGGTACATCCCAACTCACACGGAGTTCTTCACGATGTCAGAGTGGATGCGGGCCACGCCATTGACAGCGTGCGAGCCGATGACGCAGAGATGAGCCATGTTGATCCGCTTGCAGTCACCCTCCTCGATTACTGACATCCTCCGCAGGCGGTCGATGTCCCCTGGGTAGAGAGCTGCTACACGCTGCAGGCAGGGAGAGGAACGTGACTGACACAGCCACAGGACATAGGAGCACTCCCATCCGAGACCCCTGGAGTTCCCACAGTCCCTTACATCGAGGTGCATTTGGTTGAGGGCGTAAATGATCTCCAGGTGCCGCGGCAGCAGTTTCTCAAACATGGAGACAGGCCAGCGCTCCAAGGCTTCAGGCAGCACAGTGTGGTTGGTGTAGGCACAGGTCCTTTTTGTGATCTCCCAGGCCTGCATTACAGACAGCAGGTTAATGCACGTGCACCCAGGCCAGGAGGGAAAAGGAAATCCCACAGCTCCTTCCCCTGCAAGGTTTGGCACCTCCCAGCTCTGCTCACCTTGTCCCAGTCCACTTTCTCCACATCCACCAGGATCCGCATGAGCTCTGGTATGGACAGGGCAGGGTGGGTGTCATTTAGCTGAATAGCCACCTGCAACACAGACTTGCTGGTCTTAGTTCTGGCAGTGACAGCTCTGTGACAGTGTCCTGCATACAATGGGGTTGGGGTAAAGGTCAGCCCCAAGGCCCTTCTCATGACTAACAGCCCAGAAACAGATAGACCTCTCAGTAATGGAGCTATTCAAACTTTTCAAGTTTTGCTCCAAATCACTAACTTTTCCCTGGGAAAACAGGCCTGGAAATCATCTGTTTTACAACCCAAACTGCCAGGGTTCTTGTGTAAATGCCCCCATTTAGTCCAGAGTGTCTTGCTCTCCCTCACGAGAGTCAGGTCTGGCTGAAATTTCCCCAGAGCCTCTGCCCACAGACTTACCTTGTCTGGGAAGGTTTCAAAGCACGTTCTCACAGGGTCTCGGCAGCCGAATTTGGAGGACTTGAAGCGGCGGATGATGTCCTGGAGGGTGGCAGCCACCACAAAGTACTCCTGCTTCAAACGCAGCTCCTTGCCTTCAAAGAACTGCAAGTGGGGGCACCACATCCATCAGAGCTGCTGCTGCCATCCCCACCTGGCAGCCAAAGCCCTGGAGATGCTCCTCTCCACCCCGTGGGGCTTCCTAACAGGCCTCACAAGTTTGGCTCCTCTCCAGGGCAAATGTGGATCTTTCTCATATGTCTCTGCTGTGGACAGCAGCTGTAGGGATTCACAAGGGGCTTGGCATCCCAAACAGCTGCTTCCAGAGAGAGCAACAGAGCCTGCCACATCTGTGCTACTCCTACAGAACCAGCACAGCTCCCTCCCTTGCACCAAAATCCTTTGCAGGGTTTTTGGGCAAAGGATTTTGGGCTCTCTGCACTAGCCAGAGTGTCTATGGACACACCAGCTGCCTCACACACACCATGCTTCATGCTACTCTATTTTAAAACACCAGCAGGAGTGATAGGGTGTGGGGTAAAGTGCAGGGGATTTGCTTTTCCAGCACAGATGCCAATCCATGACTACATTTCAGGGCTCTTCCCTTCTGAACCCAGTGCCTAGTGAGTGCATGGCCTGGGACAGCCCCTGCAGTGAGAAATGCCTTAAACTGGGGATGGAAATGAGTCCCCACTGTGTAAACTGGCAACTGCCTTGAAGTTGAAGGAGTAATATCTTTCCCTCTTTGCAGCAGGGAACAGAGCAGCTACATCATATGGGCCAGACTCTTAGCTGCCATCAGTCAGCAAAGACCCTCTGGAACCAGCAGAGCCATAGCTGCTCACTGGGAACAACCTATTGTATTAAAGCAGAGTAACAAGCATCAGATGGCCATGACCTTCCAGCACTTGAAAACAAGGAGATACAACTGCAGGAAGAATGATTCTGAGCAACAGGGAAGAGAAGCAAGAGTCACTCACGTTATCATTTGGGTACAGGACTCTGGATATGTTTTCTGCCAGGTTTCTGTCCAACACTGCCTCGATGTAGTCACCCATATTGACTGCAGAGAGAGAAATACACATAGCACTGCAGAAGCTGCAGATTCAGGCAAGACCCTGACACCACACTTTTCCCTCTTCTCTTGTAGAGAGGTTTTGTAACAGGAATATTCAGGCTGGTATTAAGGGAATGTGTGAAAAGCACTAAAGTGACAGGAGGAGGCACACCTCCCTGTGATTTTCAGGACACACATAACAGGAAGGACAGGCAGAAACTGAAGACAGACAGCAGCCAGACAAGGCAAAACAAGGAAGCGAGTGAGCAGCCATCTTGCTTGAGAACTAAGGAGAAATGGGTCTGGGTAAAGAAGCACAAGCACCATAATCACACTCAACTCCTGAAGGGTACAAAGGACTCATCAAAATCTAGCTTACAACCAACAGTCAAGAACTGAGCAGACTCAAGGGCCATCACCCCATGTCCCACACAAGTTCTCCTGGCATGGCTGCTTGGATGCACATATGTCTTGCCAGTATGGAAGAATAAATCAAATCAGTCTAATCTAAAATATTCCCCTTCTGTGACAGCCTAGCACTGCCATTTGGTGTGCAATGGCACACCAATGTGCAATGCCCTGTTACCCTTAGTTAGTTACCCTTCAGCATTACAGCTGGAGCCTGGAAGATGCACCTAAAGCAAACCAACAGTAAGGTGGGCTGTGCTGCTGTTTTGCTTCAGCACTGAAGGATGACACTGCACAGAAATAACCCTCCATGGAAAGTCTGCAGCTCATTTGGTGATGTAGGGAATCCAGTGGCAGGTGGTCTGTCACTGGGGGAAGACATAGGGCAGGTTGTGAGAGCATGACAAGTGTGACGGGGATGGAAGGAGAATGGGTGGGTGTCCTGTGTATGAGAGCTCTGGAAGCAGCTGGGAGGTAGTGTGATCCATGAATGTGGACACAGTGATGGGTTTTGGAGCTAGCTATGGGATAAACACAAAGCAAGCCAGATATGAAGTGCTGTGCCAGGTGCCATGCACAAAGGGACAACTGTGTCCCAGCCTGGCCAGAGGAGAGGGACTGGAGGGACACCACTTACACTCCTGGAGGTTGAAGTCATTGGGTGCCTTGGCAGACCAGAGTCTCATGGTGTTCACAGTGTTGTTCTTGTATCCAGGCACTGGAGTGTCATAAGGCATGGCAAGGACAACCTGAAAAGGACAGTATTCCCCTCTGGTTACAGCACAGTGGCCTCAGATGAGGTGGGAGAGTGGCTGAAACCTCTGCAGGAAGAATCTAGAGGACAAAGACAAGTCCTGGCTGTGGAAGGAATCTCACCTCACTAAAATTCACCTGCTGAGCTTCACAGACTTCCCTGCTGCCATGGGCACTTCAACCACCTACTGGGAAAACATTCATAGGGAAACCAGAGCTGTCTGGAGCTCTGCTGACCAACTGGACTTACAACCCCATCAATGAAATGCAAGAGAGACTTGCAAGAAACCCGCTGACCTTCCTGTACCAGCTGGGGTACCTATCAGAGCACAGAAATCATCCTCAGCTCCCCACTGTGATTCTGTCTGTGCTGGAGTAGAGCCAGGGTAGCTTGGACCTTTGTGTTTCCATCTGGGATTAATGCCACAGCCTGAATCCTGCCCACTAGCCTTCTGCAACCTGCCAGGACCGAACTCTAGCACTGCAGCAGCATTTCCAGAGCCATTCACCCAGTACTCAGGGTTTGTTGAACCTGCCTGGATAAATCCAGTGAGATCTCTAGTACCTGAACTGAACATGAGTGTGAAACTCTATGCAGTTTGGAGATGATGCTTAAGCCTCAGGAAGCCGCACACACAACTACAGGGAGTAACCCTGGAGCTCCCAGCTCACACACAAGGGAAAACCTGGGCAGATCAGCATGTTGACCCTGAACAGTCTCTGTGCTGGCATCAGCAACACCTCCTCTCTGGGAAGAACCAGCAAGAGCTCAGGCTCTCCAAGCTGCTGTTACCAGCTCTGAACATGGAAGCAGGCAGAGAGCCTGCCCAGGAACTGGGGCACACATCACATGAACTCAGTCATGCTATATTTGGAGATTGCATCTTCGGCTTTTTTGAGCCTTTCCAACTTGTTCCCTTAACAGCACTATCTGAAAACTCACCTTCTTGTAGGAAGCAGTGTTTGGGATCCCTGAAACCCCAGACTATCAGCAGGATCAGAAGAAAGGTATGCTGAAATGCAATGGCACTTGGTCCCCAAGAGGCTGCTTGCTGCACTTGGGGGCCAGAGAGCTGTGGCACAGTGCGTCCAAGATGTTCACTGTGCTGGGGCTGTGGTGCTGAACCCCTGCACTGTTATCCTGGCAATGGCTTAGGTCACAGCACAGCCTCTGACAACAAGAAATAAAATAGTTTCTTTCTCCTCTGAGCAGGCCCAGGTGACTGTAACTGAGCTTCAGCTCCCAGTGCTGAAGAGAATGGCTGGGCTGCATGACTGTGAGCTCCTTGGATGAACCAAGATGGTTCATTAGGCTGAGAGAACCACTGAACATTATGGGAACAAGGCTGGCTCATCTCCCTGAATCACAGAGAAATTATTTGTCCATCCTGAGCAGTGCTTACAGAGGAGAGTTTGAAGCATTTTCAATCCTTTTAATAAACCTGTGCCTTCGTTAGCAGCCAGATGGGAATGCACCTGATGCAGCAGCCTGTGTCCTGAACAAGCAGGAGCTCCTGAAGGACAGCATTACCTTCTCAGCTGTGGGAGAGGCTGGAGGAGTGTTTGTGCTCCATGATGCCACAAAACAAGGCTTCCAGGCAGACTGGAGACTAGAATCCACACCTCCAGCCTTCCCTGACACCACTCTGCCCATTGGGCTGCTCTGGGAAAAAGGAATTTGCTCTCATGACAAGAGTTAAACACTCCATGCCCCTGCACAGCAGCAGCACCAGAACCACCTGAAAATCCCCAGGGTGTGAGTGAGCAGTGGCCAAGAGCAGTGTGGAAGGAGCCTACAATTCTCCTCTAACATAAATCCATGCAAGACTGTGGGACTTTGTCCTGGAGATCAATAGATCTTTTTTTTTTTTTTTTCAAATCCTGCCACAACAATTCAACAAAAAAAACTTTATTTCCTCAAACCTTACAGGCTACGAAGTCACCTTTGTAACTGCAAGGGTAGCAGAGGGAGTTTGGCCAGTCTAGGAGAGAAGCAAAGCCCGAAGAGCTCAGGCAGCCCAGGGTTACCCTGCCTGGCCTTCCCCAGCCCAGCAGGAAGACAGATGGTGATACCTGGGTGTCGATCCACTTCACCCCGTCGGGAGTGTGCTCCACACGGCCGTAGAAGTGCACCGGGAGCATGTACTCGGGGCGGGCCTTTTCCCAGGGATTGCCGTAGCGCAGCCAATCGTCCGCCTCCTCCACCTGCAAGAGGCACACGGGGCTCAGGGAGCGCCTTGCGGCTCCAAGTGAAGGCCGAACGTTGCTCTTGGATGGGAGACTGGTTTAAAAGAAAACCTTCAGCAAGCCGGCTTTAAAAATGGATATGCAGAGGCCTCTAAAGGATAGCTGGGCTTTCCAAAACTTGGATGACTGCATCCCAGCTGGTATAAATAAATCAGCCTCTGTGGACTTTGCAGCACTGTTAAGGTTTAAGCCATCCAAACTGCACAGACTGCACTTGGTCTGTCTCCAGGCCTTTACATCCAGTTTAACTGTGGATATTGTGGAATATGTGGGATGTGGCACCCACTGGTGCTGTTCCTGGACACGAGCCACACCCTGTAAGCCAGGTCCTGTTAACTGCTCTGCCCTCTGTCAGAGAGGGCTTCTCCTCACTGCTCACAACTGTGGCAGTGGGAGCAAAGTGAATCCATCAGAGCCACCTAGGCTGGTGTTATCCAGAGATGGTTTGTGCCTCCGTACATTTCTCTGCCTGTGGGGGGAGGGACATAAAGGAAGGGGGAAATAGTGGGACAAGGAGGGGCAAGGCAGGGGGGAGGGCCACAGCCCAGCATGCTATTACGCCTGTTCTTTTTTAAGAAACATGAAGTCAAATACAGGGGAAGCCTTCCCCTCCCTGTTTTCACCATTTATGGGGCTTAGCATTGCAGCTTCTTTGTGGAGAAGCAGGAAAAAACAACCCTCAGACCTCTCATCATCCCTGACTTATGGAGAGGTATTTTAAGAAGAAAAAGGTACTTTATGCTCTGAAGCAAAGTAAGTCTCCTAATGAAAACCATTTCCAGACACACACTAAGGAAAACTGCTGGCTGGGGCAGTTTTTCAGCCTATTTTCACTTGAAAATAATATGATCACTAATGCTACAGGAAATCCCGGTTTAAGCCCCATCTGCCAGTGACCCAGGGAACCCCCAGGAGCAGCATCACCCTGTGCGTTTGGCTATGTTCCATCATGATCAAACACCCTTTGCCAGACACCTTCGTGAGGTATTTAGGCACATCTCCATCCTTAGTCTGACTGCTTGCCCACTCACTGCCAAGTTGGATGGGACTCTGGGGTTGTTGCAGTTGCACTGTGGAGATCCAGGCAGGCAGACCTCTGGTTTCAGCCATGCCCTATTGCTAGACTCCCACATCATCTTGCCCAGTGATGGACTCCAATGCCCAATTCAGGAGCAGCTCAAGGCACTGCTGTGCATTTTACAGGCCTTGTCCAGAGCATGAAGCAGAGGGACAAAGAGGGACCTGAGTTTGCCAAGTACCTGCCAGCCATCAACAATCTTCTGGTTGAAGATCCCAAACTCATAGCGGATGCCGTAACCATAGGCTGCCAGCCCCAGTGTGGCCATGGAGTCCAGGAAACAGGCTGCAAGGGTCAAGGAAACAGGCTATAGGAGCAGAGCATGGGCACACTGCAAGGAACCTCACTCCTTGCTTGCTGCACATGCTACAGCGTGCTGTGCATGGAGATGAGGAGTTACCACAACAGTGCTGCTGGAAATGTTTTTTACTCAGAGGAAACCCATGTGCAGAAGGGACACAAGGAGACAGTCTGCAGCAGGACTCTATGCATGTCCTGCTGAATGACCAGAAACCACCAAAATTGTTGGTGACAAGGACAGTTCATCAAAACCTCAAATCCAGCCTTGTTGTAGTAAGAGCTCTTCTAAACTTGCCCTGCTCTAAGCCTGTCTGCCCAGTAAAGCAGAGCTTCTGATCCTGACCTGCTGCACCACCAGCTACTTAACTATTATAGCTTCCAAAGGAAACCCTTCCAGCCCTCAATCCAGGCAGCTCTGGTAAAAATCAGCCCCAGCATTTACTCTATGCTGGGGAGCTCTCATCTCCAGCTGTCCCACAGGACAGGCAGACTAAAACAGCAGCCAACAATCTGCCTGCATGAGAGCTGTTGAGTGCTTCTGAGAAGTGGGAGATTTCACAGGGAGGTGAGGAGAAAGGCTCCAGACAGCCTCTTCCAGCCTCAGACCTGGCTGCTGCACTGTGGAACAGACACCTAAAGCCCCAGAGTGCTCTCACTGGGGAGTGGATGTTTCTGGCCAGCCAGGAGCAGGCAGGAGATCTGAGCACTGCTGAAGGCCTGTGAGGCAGATGCTGGTGGTGAGGGTGTGACAGCCACACCACCCTCAGACCCCATACACTCTGCAAGAGGAGGAAACTCCCCATCCCTTGTATTACCTGCCAGGCGGCCCAGGCCTCCATTTCCCAGTCCAGCGTCTTCTTCAATTTCTTCCAGCTCCTCCAAGTCCAAACCCAACTGTTGGGGAAAAGCCACAGCAGAACACATCACCAAACAAACCCCATGTCCTGAGCTGCTCTCCAAGGAGGGCAAACACATCCCAAAACCACTCACACTGAGGGAAATTAAACCCACAAGGTCTCTGCATCCCTCCCCACCACTCCTCACAAAGCATCTCACCAGCCCCTACTCCTTGGGCAGCCCAATTAATTGGAAACCAATTTAGCCCATCACCAAATGTTGCTTTCCCATGAAGTAGGTTTCCTGAGAGACTTCAGACAAAACACTCATGCCCTGGGAGCCCCTCAGGTCAGGATGCCCTTTGACCAAACTCGACAATGGAGACAGTATGGGGGGAATGGTCAAGCCAATGTGCAAGGGACCCCTGAGTCCCGCCTGGGCAGGGGAGGTCATCCCTCTGCTTGTGCCCATCAGATCCTTGAGGAAGGACATGGCCAGACCGGTAGCAGTGACTGC
>VZTZ01038833.1:120631-170514 GCA_013400955.1 Drymodes brunneopygia
TGCTCTCACTGGGGAGTGGATGTTTCTGGCCAGCCAGGAGCAGGCAGGAGATCTGAGCACTGCTGAAGGCCTGTGAGGCAGATGCTGGTGGTGAGGGTGTGACAGCCACACCACCCTCAGACCCCATGCACTCTGCAAGAGGAGGAAACTCCCCATCCCTTGTATTACCTGCCAGGCGGCCCAGGCCTCCATTTCCCAGTCCAGCGTCTTCTTCAATTTCTTCCAGCTCCTCCAAGTCCAAACCCAACTGTTGGGGAAAAGCCACAGCAGAACACATCACCAAACAAACCCCATGTCCTGAGCTGCTCTCCAAGGAGGGCAAACACATCCCAAAACCACTCACACTGAGGGAAATTAAACCCACAAGGTCTCTGCATCCCTCCCCACCACTCCTCACAAAGCATCTCACCAGCCCCTACTCCTTGGGCAGCCCAATTAATTGGAAACCAATTTAGCCCATCACCAAATGTTGCTTTCCCATGAAGTAGGTTTCCTGAGAGACTTCAGACAAAACACTCATGCCCTGGGAGCCCCTCAGGTCAGGATGCCCTTTGACCAAACTCGACAATGGAGACAGTATGGGGGGAATGGTCAAGCCAATGTGCAAGGGACCCCTGAGTCCCGCCTGGGCAGGGGAGGTCATCCCTCTGCTTGTGCCCATCAGATCCTTGAGGAAGGACATGGCCAGACCGGTAGCAGTGACTGCAGCATTTACCATCACTCTCTGTGCTTCCCACATCCAACCCAGCCTGCCACCAAGCTCCTTGGCTGCAGTCGGTGGCTGGAAGTGGTTGCCTGCATTTCTTGAGTCATTTGTTCTATGGCCTGGGGGCCCGTGCCAGATGAAGGCTAAGGCAGCCAGCAGCAAGGACTCTCCAGGAGTCCAGAGGTGCAGACTCTCAGAGGGCAGCAGTAGCTCACCCTGGTGCCGGGGGGGACAGTAGGGTATCAAGCCAATACCACAGCTGCTCCCCAAACTGTTTTCCCAGCATTTCAGTGGTCTGCAACCACAAGATGGGAAAGCCTCATGCACAGAGTGATGCGGACATAAAAACTGAGACGAATTCTCTCAGTGACAGAGTTGTGCTGGACACGAGACCTCCAAATGAACCTGGCCACTGGCCATGATGAGCTCCACATGTTGGAGGCTATAGCAAGGGAAACCTCCATTAGCATGTTGGGCCAAATCTGCACTTGGAGTGCCTTGCAAAGGAACTTAGAGTATGCTCCCTGAAAAAAACCAGCCTGCCCTCTGAGGCACAATACCTCAGAGAGGAAAACAGGTAGCCTCCCTGGAAATCCCTTCCAACCTCTTGACAGGGAAAGTGCTTGCCAGAATGCAAGCACTTTCAGCAGCAACTGTAGCACCACATTTAGAGAAACAGTGAAGTGCCCAACTTGCGCGAGAAAGTGTAACATCTATCAGTCTGGTGGAGCAGAGGGAGGGGGGAGTGGAAGCTGTGAGTAATAAAGTCTTTGGGTGAGAAAGCCAAAAACCTCATATTCTGTCAAAAAAGGCCACTGTGCTATTGCAGAGGTATCTGCAAATAACCATGGCCTCACATTAGTGATTGCCTTGGTCATACCTAGCTGTGTTTTTTTTCCTGCTGGAAATCATCTGAGGATATTTTACTTCAAGCAAATAATTTCCCTCCTTTCTCCCTTCCCACCAATTAACGGCTACCTGGCAGTGCTGTTGCTGTGCCTTTTGTACCTCAATGGATGAACGGTAATTTGGTGTTTTGCTGCTCCAGTCTCCTCCTCTGGCCCAATCTCTCTCTTTAGACTACATCTCCTGAGATAAACCATCAATCTCTCCTACTAAGGGAAAGCTCTTTGTAGCCTGTCATCATGTCTAGCCCACATAATCTAGGATAGTGGGTGTTGCTTTCAGTACACACTTCTGGGTTCAGTTCACTATAGGGAAATGGTGGTTTGAAAAAAATCCAAGGAATTCCTAAGCCCCACCACCCCCCCCATTGTCTTCTCTAGGGAATGACAAACAGTAAGAGAGAACCAAACTTCATTTTGTATAGTCTAAATAACACAACTTTCTCAGGCGAAGCCCTGAGAAATAAAGACACCCAGCCCTCTGTGAGGAAAGGTTCAGCCTCAGGGGGACCCTGGCACCCCCAAGAGTTTACCTGGTAAATGGCTTCATCGCAAGCATTCTGCAGGCCCAGGTTCACCATGGTGTTCTGCAGAGTGCGACCCATGTAGAACTCCAGGGACAGGTAGTAAATGCGCTGGGGAGGCAAAGTGAGACACTTACACATAGCACAGCACTTTGCCTTCACTGAAGCTGCTTAAAATTAAGAGCAAACCCAAGCATTTTCCAGAGTAGGGATGCCTTCCCAGACTGGCTTTTGGCACCTACTCCTGAACACCACGCACCAGAGCTGTTTGTCAGAAGAATTTCATGCGGGACACCAGCCAAGCCTCCACCACACATCTCCCTGCCAACAGCCTTCTATAGAAAAATCTCGCTGCCTGTTAAGTGTTTCCCTAATTAACTCAGGGCAAGTATTATCTAGGATGCTGAATGATATATTTATACACTCAGCTGAGGTGATGTTTACGCTGGGCTTTTAAAGTTTTTCCCATGCTAGGCTGAAGCTGATCCAGACTCTCAAAAGCCAGAGCAAGCCCCCTGCCCCATTGCAGGTCAGCTGGGCCAAGGGCCAGCACCTTCCTGAGGGTAATTTTCCAGCACTCCCTTCTCATGGGTCCTCCTGCTCACCCCACACTAAATTTCACGCTCATTTCACCCTGCTGAACAAGTAAATTGTTCCATAGGTGGCAGGGTTCCTGGCACAACTGTGCAGTGACCTTCCAACTTTGAGAGGAGCTGTGGCATGTCTGTGTCGCAAATGCTAATGAAAGCCTGTTTCTGGGGTGAGAAGCAGGCTGTGCAAACTTTTGCCCTCGCTCAGATTTATCACTGTGGATATTTTTATAAATAAACAAGAATTTTCAACAGAGCAATAACGTGACTTCAAACTATGCTTTCCTCTGAATCTCTTTCCACTGTAGTGTGGATCTTTCCCTGCTAAGCAGCAGGATTACCCACTCTGCCACCTCTGCTGGGAGTCTGAAAGGGCCTGTCAGTTCCCTGGGGCTCATCAGTAAGATCGAAGTCATTGCCCACAAATGCTCTGCTCCTTTTAGTCTCCTGCAGGGGTACATTTCTAGTGAAAATCTAAGTGTAGAGGACAGTAAGCAAACTCACTCCAGGCTCCTCTGAGCCTTTATGGGATCTGTACAAACCCTTCTGTTGGTGCTGCAATACAGATTAGGGTGCACTTGTGTGAGTTAGGATAAAAGGGAGAGTCCCATGCACCAGTGTAACTTCCAGTGCACATGTAGCTGTTCAGTCATGAACGTGCACTTTGTTTCTTGTGTCAAGGCAATATTCACAATCTTCAGAAAAGAGCTGACTCAGGGAGGTGGCTGCCTGCACCCTGGGAAGGTACGTGTCTCTCAGTACACACCTGCTCTCTGTGGCTCTCCAGTCAAGTGCTGGATTGGGCCTCAATTCAAAAGGATTAAGTCTGAATTCAGTCTTGCAGCCCCCAACACCTCCAGCATCACTGTCCTGACTTGGCAAACCCCGGGGTTTGGCAACCTGGGAGAGCTTGTCTGGTTTTCACAAGGCAAGAAACTCCTCTCCAGCCTCAAAGCTGAGCTGCCTGCATGTTCTGCAGGAGTGAAGTCAGGACACAGCTGTGCTGAGCCATGGAGGAGATGATGTCCACAGGGGACACATCCGTGGCAGAGCACGCAGAAAAAATGGCAGCAGCAAGGCCCATATGCAAGGACATGCCCAGAGCGGCACCACAGGAGACATGGCTGTGACGAGGTGCAGGGAGACACAATCATGAGGGTGTCTGAGAGGGGAACCTGCAGCAAGGTTCATTGGAACAGGACTGCAAAAGAGTTTGTGGGGACACAGTCATGGCAAACCGCATGAGGGACATGGCTGTGGTGATGTGCGTGGGGACACAGGCACGGCAAGATGTGTGTGAGGGACATAGCTGAGCCAAGGCTCATGGTGACATAGCCACCCTGAGGTGTGTGCAAGGGACACAGCCACAGCAAGGTGGATGTGAAGGATACAGGTGTCACGATTCCCGCAGGGAAGAAACCATGGTGGGATGCATGAGGTGCACGGCCATGGCAAGGGGCCCCGCAGCCAGGTGCACGCAAGGGACAAGGCCCGCGGGCCACACCCACAGTGACACCCGCCAGGTAGCCACGGAGACACCCTTGGCGAGGGCACGGCCGCCTAGCTTCAGACCCTCGTCCCGCCGGGGCTCACCTTGGGGTCCCGTTCGTAGTAGTGCTGCTGGGTGCGGATCCAGCGGCCAACCAGGTGGTCGCGCACCGTGTGGGCCAGGGCGAAGTAGTAGTCGCGGGGGGTGGCGACGTTGCGGTCCTTGACGAGGGTGAAGTGGAGGTGGCGATTGAAGCTCTTGCGCACCTCGGCCACATCCCCCAGCCCCGCGATGCCCCGCACGCTGATCTGCTTCCGACGGTCCCCGTCGCTCAGCGGCGCNTGAGTCAGGGCAGGCACTGCTGGCTCTCGGGGAAGCTGGGCTCTTTTGCACCCCGAAAAGACCACTTAGGTCTTCACTTTACATTCATCAAATACATCACAATTCCACAGATTACAAATAGCACAGCATATCCCCTCCAGCCCCTGTGATCACTCCCTGCCCGTGTACCAGGCACTACTGGAGTGGAGCACCTCAGCTACCCTGCCCTGGCTCATTGCAACCACAAGACATTCATTTAACACAGACGTGTCTGCAGGAAGAGACACCCAAAATACCATGCAAATACATTCATCCCCAGCCCTGCATCAACCTTGCCAAGGTACAAAAGTCTGCAATGTCCAATGAGCCATGCTTAGGGTTTATTTCTGTGGCTATATCTTGTTCATCTACCTTCCTCTGACCAGCTCTGGAACTGTCAAATCCATCACTATCCTTGTACCCAAATCCCAGGCCTCACTCATCCAGCAAATCTGATGTTGTCTTCCACCATCCACCTCCCAACAGCCAGGGAATCAACATTAGGCTTTAACCCTACATGGCACACAGGCTCCAACTCATGCCTCCAAGTCTATATCTAGTTCTAGAGTCTTCCTGAGCTTATCTCCTTCAGCAACCGGAACACAGAGCTGTGACTTCCATGCTGCATTTCAAAGCTGCTGCCTGTCAGCAGCACAATCTGTGTAAATGCACCATTTTTGCACACACACACAAGTTTACCTTCGAACACAGGAGCAGTAAAATATAAATCATCACTGAAAACTGCTGACAAATAGGAAAAAGCCACCCTGAAATCAGGACAGTAAAGAGTTCATTCTGGAGTGACTGTACAGCAACTTCAGCACACTGTAAGCACATAGTACAGGCTTATTCCAAAAAAGGTGTGTTTTTCTCATAGAGATCATAGATGTCCTGCAGAGTCCTGGTTTTCCTTCGAGAATGATCAAGTTTTACATTAAGCTGACGGCACATGCTGTCAAATCAAGGCTTTTCCTTTACACTCTGCACAGTAAAAAAGAGCTAGTGATCGAGGGGACTTGGCAGGGGATGGGAATAAGGAGTGTAGTTCATGGTGATCTTCCAAAGGACACTGGTAGCCAAAAGCACACCCTTCACCGGGGTATCCCATGCTAGGCTTCCAAAAAATGGAAATTCCCAAAAGTCACCTTCTAGGAGCGTTAATACTGCAGTCTATTGAGTGAGTCGATGTAATGGAAAGTGGCTCCCAATGCCCAGCTCGTTTCAACATTGTCAATTTTCCGGGCAAGCTGGAAAAAAACAAACAAACAAACAAACAGAAAAGTTAAAACACAATCCTTTGGGAGAATCTGAAGCATGCAAGGTGGATACAGTGCTGAAGATTATGACAAGCAGTTACCACCATTGTGGAGAGAGTGTTGCTGCACCCACAGTTGCAGACAATGTGTTGTAGTAAGAAGGTAAACTGAGCTCCTGGCAGGATGACTCCTGCCTACCACTTTCCCCAGAAATCCACTTTGAGCTTCACCTTAAAGCCTTGGTTCTTCAGGAAGCCCAGTTCCTGCAGCAGGAAGGTGATGTATGTGAGGTCCATGCAAAGAAAAGGATTCTTTCCAGGGCTGATTTCCGTGGTCTTACAAACTGAGAAGAAAGAAAACAGTGTCTGAATGCACACTGTGGGCTCAGGTCTAACAACACCCCAGCTGTAAAAAATCTAAAATGAGTCCACAAAACACCTCTTGTCAGTTGAGCTGTGCAGTGATGGAACCCGTTACAATGGGGCTGAAATGACATACACATACTAGGATAAGCATCTAAGCTTTGTAAGGAAGTTCAATTCTGTCTTTCCCCTAAGACAGCAGTTTCTTGTATCTCTCCAGGAAAAGAGCCCTTCTTCCCTCTACTTCAAGTCTTCAAATATCTGAGTAGCCTCAGGCGTGTTATCTTTCTTGAGCACCAGCATTCTACAAATGTTGACAAAATCAAATTAAAAAAAAACCAACCCAACAAAATAAAAGACAAACTCAGAATAAAACCCACTGCAAAAGCAGAAGTTAATATAAAAATAGTCCAGATTTTCAGAAATAAGAAGAAATGTTGGTTAGATGCTATGTAGAGGGACTCTACATATTTAATTAAAAGCATCAGGCTTCTAGTGGGTCCCACATTTGCCACCTGAGAATGAATTTATACACAATTATTAGCATGTGTTTGATTGTATTTTACTCACCATATTTAGATGCAATTTCAAAGTCACTGACAGTTAAGCTTCCTCCTTTTTCTTTATCTAAAAGAAAAAGAAACCCCAGTCTTTTACGGTCTTTGTATAAAGGCAATTGTAGATTCAAGTCATGGAAGTTGTTTGGAAATGGAACTTTGAGCCACTGAAATTAATGTCAAAATTCAGACTAGTTTTAAATGTAAAAGAACCTTCAAAAGATTCTCAATATAGATTGAAAAGCCTTGTTTTGTGAAGAACCTTTAGCCTCATTTCTTACAGAAACAGAGCTTACAGACCATCTCACCTGACTCCCATCTCTGCACTGCCCTGTCCAGTGGTGCCTGGACAGTGAACACCTGTGACCAGATCTGACAGGGCAGTGGTGCTCTGCAACACATCAAATCTGAAATTATTTGTAAAAATAAAGCAGATGAAGAAGGGGGCATGCTTGTCCAAACTAACTTGAGATCTCATTATCTGCTTTCTACCACTGAATATGACAACCTTTTGTACACAAGCACTCCAGTGGAAAAGAGATGTGATGCATTCTGAATGCATGTAGAAATATCTGAAAATCTTCATTCTATCTAAAAGGGTCAGTGAAGCAAACACACAGCCCAAATAATTTTTACTGCTTCACTGACCAAGAAATTTGTTTATCATTATGAAGTTTTTTCTATTTCAGATTGTAGAGTTAAAGAGGCAACAACCATTTCTGATATGCAAACAGTTTGTTTAAAAACTATTATCAAGGGCTGTAGGTCCTATTTCACAGCCCCAGTATCTTCTCGGTAGAAATTATTATCAAGTCAAGATCAATGCTGCACCAAAGTGTAACAACAGACTAAGTTCTACAACAGCTTAGCAAAGCATCATGATGTGTGCAAGTGTTCCCAACTGCTTCCATAACTTGCCATATAAAATGAAACCAACTCAGGAGCAGACATACCTATGAGACCAGCCTCTGCTGCACAGTCATAGTAGTAGGAGAAAATGTAAAAGTCCAGGTCCTTCACTTCCTCAACTCTATGCACTTTTTTGTAGAGCATCTTTGCCACTTTATTAGAACAAGAGTCGTACAAAGGCTCACCTAAAAGAAGACAAACCCCCCCCCATCATATCACAGGCTGAGAGTTAAATATACATAGAATTCATTTAGGATCTGCCAGGAAACAGGCTTCTTTTTGCAAAATAGCAAAACTCTTCACAGAGAACTGAAATCTGCATCTTCTTCCAGAGGCAGACACCTACCATCCTCAGGTTGGGACTATGTGATGGATCAGAGATGAACAACGTAATTTGAGACAGAAGGATTTTGAAAGACCTGTTCAAGGACTGCTTAATTCCATCACTTCTAGCAGCTTGACTGACTGGACAGACACATCACAGCACAAGAGGAAAGAGCTCCAGGATCTCTTTGACAGGACATCAAAAGGAGCCAGACAAAACAGTAAACAGAGTCTGGTGTCTTTGAAAGAGGATTAGAGTGTGCTCACAGCCCCCCATTATGATAGCCAACAGTGATAAATCACTATACCTGCCTTCTGTCCTTTAATTTTGTACACTATCTCAGCGTGTTGCCATTCGGATTTGAAGCCAGGTGCTAAACACGGGCTGATCAATTCCTCCCCTTCTCCTACTGCAGAAGTAAAACAAAGACACATGAGGAAAAAACATAAGGAGCAAATTCAGATCCCTCACTCCCAGACTTGCTCCGTACTGTCCTGCAGCCTCAGCAAGGTCCCTCCACAGCCCAGTCATGACTTGGATGTCCCATGCCCGCCCCCAACCTGACGCTGGCAAGAATGCAGATCTGTCAGTGTCACCTCCTGCATTTGCCTCAAATGCACCCAGCCATGGTGACAGAAGACCACATGCCACTCAGGACCCTTGAGCCCAGTGGGAAGGGGATACACAGCTCCTCCCCCCACCACAGGACTACACACCCTGAGCTCAGAGCCAGGACCTGAGGACTGCCCATGACTTACAGGGTTTTCCCTCAACTCCTCCCAAAATGGCGAGCCTTGCTGACATCAGCCCAAGTCCCAGGTAACTGCAAAGGGAGAATAACCTCTGTGAGCAAGATACTTCACTGACAACCTAGCTGGGACATGCCAGTCTCCTCTACACAGCCATGGCAAACTGGCTCAAGTCAGCAGCTCATGCACACAAGGGGAATAGTGTGACAACCCACTCTCATACTACCTTATCCAGAAGGACAATTTATCTTTGAAAAAGCTCAGGCAATAGCAGTCAGCTGTAATCAGGTTCTTCGAAAACTGGCAATGGCATTTCCCTAACTCTTACTCCTCCTAGTCCTACACTGGGTACTCCTACTCACCTCAAAGGCAGCCCAGCCACTAGCAAGCATACAGAGTTGACTTTCTGAGCCCAAACACACCCCACAGCAAATACGGTGGGAAGAAGCTGCTGGCCTTTGCCCAAAACACTGGGAGCAGGGAAGACAGTGAGGAAGAAGAAATGACAGAGACAAAGCATTATGAACTGACTGCAACCCCCATTCTCCTCTTCCTGTGCTGCTTGGTGGTGAGGAGGTATAAGAGTTGGAAGTGAAGCTGAGCCTGGGAAAGAGGGAAGGCATTTTTGATTTTGTTCTTATTTCTCATTATCCTACTGTTTAACTGGCAACAAATTAAATTAAATACTAAATAAATTAAATTAAAGTCAAGTCTGTTTTGCCCGTGACAGTAACTAGTGACCTCCCTGTCCTTATCTTGACCCACAAGCATTTTGTCGTATTTTTTTCCCCTGTCCTGTTAATGAAATGGGTGTGACAGAATGGGTTGGTGGACACATGGTGGGCAGCCAAGGTTAATCCACCAAAATCATGTGGCTCAAGTTTCTCTGCTTCTTCATGGTATTCATTTGCAAGTACTGCACTCCAGAAAAACACCTTGACCTCCCTGGCTTCACAGAAAGCTTCCATCTGAGCACTGTGCTCTCTTCATCACAACTAACCTGTATGAATACAGCTTGTAGGTGTGATTGAACATCTGAAATGAAGTTGTGTGGCCAGGTGGCAATGTCTGGAGAGTTGCCTGGAAGGAGAAAAAGATGTCACAGGCAGGTTTCTGCCAGCCAGCTGCAAACATCAACAAAGTAATCTTCCAACACATTAGGAAAAATGTGATACTATCCTAGCATGATTCAGAGAGAAATGATGAATTATGAATTTGCAAGGATTTCAATTTGACTGCTGATATGCAAGACAACTACAAAACCTGGAGCTAATAGTGCCTTCACATGACAGGGTTCAAACTGGTTATATTTCTATATTGTATCCATACCAATACGCTGTATATAAGAAATACTTTCATCAAAAAGGAATCCTTATTCCAGCTCTTAACTGCTTTTGTCCAGAAGCTACAGCAACTGCCTCTTCACATGGTCCCTCCTACAGGAACTGTGTGCAAACTAATAGGAAGGCCAGGCACGCATTAACTTCCTACTCAAGTGAATTCATCTGTGAACTTGCCCAAGCCAGAGGAAAAGCACATCCCTGTGCTTGCCAAGGAACAGAGTGAGGACCAGCCTGTGGTCTGAAGGAATGAAAGGGTAGCCTGTTCCCCAAGTGCATCAGCATAGCTAGAGTGTTTGTGGGGAGCAAAGCTCAGGCCACAGTGCTGCTCATTTCTTAACTCCTCTATGTCCAGAATTTCCACACCCTGAACCCTTCTCATCCTTCTGCTGAAACAGTGCAATGTCTTGATTATCACAGGCTGGGACACTGGATACAGCATCCTATCCCTCTGCTTTTGTTCAGCTTTACTATGAGCACTATCTCTGCTCAGGCCAGAGCCTTACAATACCACAACCACAGGGCTTCACAGAACACCTATAGAAATGCCACACCAGGAAATTAAAATGGCATTCATTTACAACTGAGTGAACTCAGGAAAATCAGGGATTGAGAAGGCACCTTACTGTGTTCTTAAATCCCAGTGTAGGCAAAACGTTGGGCTTGAATTCATTAATAGCATTGCTTTTTGTGTTCTTTGTTATAAGCTGTACAAACTGGAAGCCAAGGGTTAAGACACTCAGGTGAATGTGGTGTCCTCATGAGATAAAGCAGCCCTGGCAGACTCACCACAAGCACCACTGACCCATGGAGCTGGATGAAGAAGATGGACAAAGACTTGTGAGTACCTCTGGGACTGATTATAAAAAGGCAGCTATGACCAAGTCACAAGTGTGGCTTCATGTCACACTGACAAAACTCTCGCTCTGTTTCCAAGGGAGAGAAATCTGAGCAGTTACAGATTCCTGCAGCAGCATTTCTCAACAGTGTGCATGCTCACTTTACCTCGGTGTGTGGAAGGAAGGTGATCTGTGTTGATCCACCACCCAAATCCAGCATCCCTACACTTCTCTTCTGTGGGTCATCTAGCCTGCCTGCAATGTGTGACAAAACAGAGAAAGCCATGGTGGGCACGGTGGGAAACTGGCTAGGAACAAAACCAGAGGTACAGTGGTAAGGAAAAAGAACAATCTAACTCCAGCTCAGCTTCCACACAGCACTAAATTACACTGTTATCTACTGGGCTCTGGTTTTGGCTTTATCAGACCTGAAAATCTTAAAGTGACAAGAGTCTCTTATTTCTCTGGTGGCTGTTCCTGTCCTGATCACCGCAGCTTTGGTTATTGCATTCCCAAACATTTTGGATGCAAAGACCTTTTGCAAACTCTGCTCTGGTAACCACTTTGTAACACAGAGGAATGTGGTTTTCTTGGCCACCTCTCCCTGATCCCTTAGCAATATTTTGCAGATTCCTATGGCCGAAGGGATGACAGACTGAAAAGAGCTGGCCTAAGAGACTCAGCTCACTTGGCATTCTTCCTGCTACCAGCCAAGACCTCTGCTCTCATTTAGATCTAGTTCTTCTCAGTTAGATCCTTCAAATGCGCCTTCCTGACAAGGACAGTTTGTGCCAAGTACCTCAGTACACGATAGCTGATGTTTGAAAGTCAGTGACCTTTCTGATATTTCCTGGGAGGATAAAATGCTCCAGAACACATTGTCCCACACACTGTGTGTTGAACAGAGCACTTAGATGGCAGAGTGCTTTACATATTGTCAGAGAGGTCTTCAGCTCAGTTTTCTCTCTACTCTTCAGCTACCCTTTTCTCACTCAATAGTGTAAACACCCACAGCATGTCTGTGTTATAAATTTGTAACGAAGTAGCATAGCACTTTCTTTTACTCTCTGTAGCTGCCAAGCACATCTAGAATATTCACACAAAAAAATTTAGACAGAGTAACAGCAGGCTCTAAAAGGAATAAAATGCTCTGGTACCCTACCAGGAACTGAAAGAAAAGCTACATTAAACATCTAGGAAAAAGGATTAAACTCCTCACTCCATCAAGTAAATGGACAAAATCCTAATGACTCAAATAGGCCAGGCCAAAAACAAACTGCTGACTTATTCTCAGAGTCTTCTTTCTTCCATTCCACACAGGGGCAGAAAAGAGCATGAATTTCACTGCACTGGTCATATCTTTATACACATACTCATGTACACATACCTGTTAAAAAATTTATTGTGATCCAGGCTGAAATACCTAATAAGGAAAAGAATCAGAAGATACATCCTTAGATTTCATTTTATCTAACAGCAGCAACAAGTAAGTTAAGCCATATTACAAGGTTTCCAGAACTGTCAATGGCTGACAAAACCAAGATTAGACTACTTGAACAAAGAACGTGACCTTCTTTATGAGAGCTTATGTGGTATATGGGAGAGAAGCCCCATGTATATGAAATGTCTGGAGAGCTCTGTATTTCACAGGTCAAAAACATACGCAGGAAGCCACAAAGGCTTCAGTCCTTTGCTAAAAGACAAAAAGATGATTGAAACTCACATTGTTCATTTTCTAGGAAAACATTCAATGTTGGCTTTTGTTTGATGTCAGGCACTCCTCTTTATGAATACTAATAATTTTCATCTTTCAGCGTTTCAATTTTGCCTGTTTTCCTCTAAGCAATTTTGTGAGCTATGCTGTTTCTGTCCTCTTCTTGTTTTATAAATTGTTTCCCCATAAATTGGGCGAATCAGTGGCCTTATGTTAACAAACTCAAATATTCATTCATGTGGTCAAAACTCAAGGCATGCTAGAGAGCATGGCCCACTTCAATCCTTGGCTGAACCAGGGCTATCACTGCTATTACTGATTTTAAAACAAAAAAAGAATGTCTTTCTTCCTTTAAGTAGCAAGAAGAGGAACTCATAAATAGCTTCAGCTATTTTAAAGTTTGGTTTCAGAGCAGATTTAAGTGACATTTCAACACTCAATTACTTGGAATTTAGACATTCTGACCTCATGAACATGAACTTACTTCAGTATGTATTTTCTTCTCTATATAACAGATTGAACTCACATTCCCAGGTGTTAGATCACCTATAATTAACATTATTATCAAATACTTCCAGAGACCTCTGATAAGCATGGTGAAGAGCTGAGTGGGAAAACCCAATTGTTGAAGACTATCTCAACAAGCAGATATTCAGAAACCTTTCCAGAAGTGCTGACTTCACAGTGGCTTTCTGGTGATCCTACAGGAACTGCTCAACACTCAGTGCTTTCAAGATCAGGACAGAGCTCAGGACTTCAAACTGGAAAATGCAGCACGAGATTTCTTTGGCAGGCACTGCCTGTGGCCACATAAAAACTCTGCTTCTGTCAAACCTGTTACTTATGGGTTCCCACTACAGCAGGCAGGGACTCATCACAATGCAGCAGAGATCTCCAGGACAGCACAAAGAGTCTCCACAAGGTTGCTTACCTTCATCAGTTCCATTCATTATCGACACGCAATCGTCCCTCACGAAGAAGGGGGAGGCCTGAAAAATCTCCTTCACCTGCAGCTCAAATAAAAGCTATAGTCAGAGAAATACCTTTTCAGCTGAAAAACAAGCTTTTTAAAAGCTCCATTTTTACACCACTGCTCCTCTTCTTGGGCCAGATCCTGACTGCTGCTCATCACTTTGTCTGAAGCCCAAGAGTCCAACATGCAGCAGCCTTTATGTGCTGGCCCTGCAGTTTGGTGCAGAAACAGGGATGGATGTGTGGGTTTTCAAGCATGAAGACTGCTCAGAAATGCCATTAACTAGGGATGGATATGGCTAGGGAAGGGAATCCTGTTTACTTCGCTAGAATTGGTGACCCTCAAGGTACTATACATGCATGGGAAAGGCAGGAGCTTTCAGGAATGTCCCAGGGAGCTGCATTTTTAACAGGAGCATGTTTTCTGGAAAGCAAATGGAAAGACAAGAGATAATACCTTTTCCAGCAACTTCTGGGCTTTCTCTCCTGGCAGCAACCGTAGACCAGCTGTGGCTTTCAGGACAACAGGAGTAAACTTCCACAGCTCCATGGGAACTTCCTTCTTTGCCACTTCCAGGAGCTCCTTTATTCCCTGGCCACTCTGTGAGCAGAGAAAGAATAATAAAAGGCATCTTAAAAACTATTTTGAAAGAGAAAAATGGTAATCAGAGCTACAATTCACTGTATATGTGAAATAGACACAAATTAATACCACAAGGGGTCAGGAGAAGGTGCAGGACTCAGTGTCTCCTCCAGCATAAGGCCTGGTGGATATAATGGGAATTATCGAAGAAGTCCAAAACAGAAAGAGTAACTTTTTCAAACAGTGAAACAGAATAGAACTCTGCCACCAAATGTTTTGGCTACAAAAGGCTCAAAAGGCAGTATGACAAATTCTTGGAAAGCAAAGGCTTTTGTAAAACACTATGAGCTGGGTCTAAGTCTGGCTCATAGGAGTCTCTAAATTCCTGCAAATGAGAATGTAAGAGAGACAGGAAAGAAGTCACTTTGAATTACCTTTTCGACATCGTCAGCATATGCAGACAGACCTGGTTTCAGTGCTTTAAACGTCTCATGGGTTAATCTGGGAGTCTCTGTTCAAAAGCAGGATACCAAAATAAGTAATGGTACAAATAATTTTGAATACACAAAAAGAAAACCATTTAAAAAATCCATTACTATGTGCTAACAGAAGTCAATTGAAGCCTCTGTCTAATGAACTATTATCAGCCACCTGACCTTTAAATACAGCCTTGGCTGTGGAATTAGAACCCAAGAAAACCACTTTTAAAGTCATGACTGGTTGTCAGGTGCTGGTGTCCACTATGCACTTCAGTCTCCAGAAGGGTGCAAGCTCTCTTCGAGGCGTTATACCTGCCATGTGCAGCTTTACAAACTGGACCTGGGAAAAAAGACTGCTTATTTCAGCCTGCCCTGTTCTGGCTACACTTGATTCCAGCAAAACCTAATGGTAGCTTTTCCACTATTTTCAATGGCAGCAGAGGGATACAGACTTCAATGTTTTGGAAACCTGCAGTGCCTTATGTGAACCTGCAGACCAGGCAACACAACACTCCAGAAAGTTTGCTGAAATATATTCTGAAACAGTGTTTCAAATGAAGCAGGCAAGGAAGAGGTAACGACTTCAGGATACACAAAAAGAAGGAAATCCGTGGACTGTTGTTTAACACCTTTGTTGGCTGAGCCTTACACCAGTCCATTATGCAAACCTCAGGTGCTCTCCAGAGGCCAACTGCACTATACACCAACACTGCTAATCCTCAACAGAGCCTTTAGATTGCCTACTAACAGCACCCACTCAGGTTCTTTGATCTTTAAGAGTTTCACAAACAGAAGCTTGACAACATATAAACAAATGAAGCTAACTACTCCAGAGGAAAACTGGAGCTTATTTGTACACTTTTGTCTCACTTCTCAGTAGTAGTTTCTGTCCAGATGTAATACACAGCAATTTTAATGGGACTATTCACAATTTTTGTTTTGTTATGCAGTTTAAACCCAACACTGAAGCCAAGGATGCACTAAACCAGACACTGTTGAGAGAAGCTGCTCACTGCCAGGAACTGGAGACACCCAACAACCTAAAAAATTTGGAGAAATAAGGCAGTTTGAATTTATAATTCTCTCTTCCACCAGTCTGATGAAAAGTTGCCCTTCTTCAAGCCACCACTCTAAAAGAACAACTACTATTAAGTTCATATTCTGACATTACAGCATTTTTTCCTCATTTAACATTTTCACAATTTCATCCAAACACACATGCCTGAACCACAATATACCTCCTGATGGCTCTCTAGAAAGACCTGAAGTATGTTTTTTCAAGTAATCCCTAGAAAAGTGCCATCAATAATCTGCTCCACAATTTATGAAGACTTAATCTGTCATGCAGCGACAAGACATACCTCTTGGCTGCTGTGCAAATCTAAATATATGGATGCGAGTTCCCGTGCTTCCTGCATCAAACATAATTCCATAAAAGACAGACAGATCTGTGGTCACTGCCTGATGGGCCAGTTTATCTCCCCTGCTTTCAGCAGCTCCCTCTGGGGCTCCCACAAATGGTCTGGAGCCCAAACGCCATTTTATGTATGCAACATAAACAGCTATGCATGTCAAAATCCCAAAAGCGAAGAACCGTTTTGATATCTTCATGGCTTCCATTTAATGGGGTGTTTTGTTTCTTCCCTCTATCAAGTGGTCTGTTCCTTGTCCTTCATGTAGAACAGGTCGTTCCCACATCACTCCTATATCCAAGAGGAGAGAAAAGATCTGGTTTATTCTCCCAACCTGACAGAAAAATCTAGAACTATGATGCCCATGATACTGGACACTACTTTCCCAATGAACAGAAAAAAAGCAACCTCCTTTAGCACCTCTTTCAGTCCCACTTTAAGGCATGGAGCAGCACAAATCTTCTTTTCCCCTATTGCTACAGAGGCCTAATAAGGTACAAAATAGAGAGGGTTCAGAGAAGATAAATACTGAAATAGCTGAGGTGGCAGGGGACCTCAGTAGGTCCCTCATCACACATCCTGCTCACAGCAGGGGCTGCTGTTGGGACCATCCATGTGGCTAAGGGCTATATGCAAGAGCATTTTGAAAAACTCCGAGGATGAAGATCCCACAGCTTCTCTGGGCAGTTATCTTTGTTAGCTCCTGGATGGTGAGGGAGGTCCCAGAAGACTGGACAAGGACAATTTAAAATTAACATTTGAAAGGCAAGATGCAAGATTCAGGGAACTGAGTGCCCTCCTCCCCCACCTCCAATACCAGGAAAGAAACCACAGCAAACCACAACCCACAAAATATACGAGCCCTCACATAGCATCGTTCAGATGATTAAAAAACAGTCGGTGGTGATTTATGGGGAGCAAAACTGCATATAATTTCCCCTTTTTTGATAGAGTAATGAAGAGAAAGGAAAGCAATTTATGAAGATGAGTTTAAACAGGTTTTTTGACACATATGTAACCTCTTCATGTGAATTCAGGAAGCATACAGAAGGCACGAAGGGGAGAAATTTAAAATCAAGGTGATTACAGAGTACTTCCAAAAACAGGTAAGATAAAACTTCATAAAAATGGAGGAAAACAAATTCACAGGCACATATACACATAAAGAATGGATCAGCTTGAGGGAAAGGGAATCGTAGACTGACATGACACAGAAATCAGGAAGATGCAAATAAATTAAAAATCTTCCTGGCTTCTGTCAGCAGGCAGAGACATGCAGGTGGCAATCGCTGCAGATCTACGGAGTGATCGCTCCGATCCTCCTGGTGCCAGGAAGGCCTCAGCAGAGCTAAATGTCACAGGAGGGAGGAAAGCCGCAGGGACCTGGTGATCCTTCCAGGAGACACGAGCTCCATCGCAGGAAAGCGGGGGCTGGAAAAACGAGGAGGCACAGCAGCCTGGAAAGCGCTACCCCCCCCTACTGCCGTTTGCCTGGAGAGAATCGCGACTGTCCTTTCCATGCCTTTGCCAGCCAAGATTTGATGCAAGGGAAAAGCTTCCCGCTGGTGTCCCGGAGCCGGGAATGCAGGCGGGAGCCGGGAGTCAGGTAGAGCCCAGGCCGGCGCGGGCCCCACCCGGCCCACCCNCGCCGCTCCGTGAGGGGAGGGCGGTCACGGGGGCAGCCGGGCCTCTCAGCAGGGGGGGTCCGCGGAAACGTCCTTAAAAAAAAAACAAAATTAAAAAAAAAAGGCGAAACACCGCAAAATTAGGAAGGTATGTGGAGAAACAGTGGCGAAAAGTGGGATGTGAAAATGTAGGATGTGTGACAATTATCTTGGATCAGGTGGTGGTTAACGTCACTTAGTCAAGGACACCCTGGAGCTAACAAGCTCTAAGGATGAAGTGCATCAAGGCATTGATGTATTTGTTGCCAACTTGGCGAAACATCAAGGTTCATGTATGCTATAGCTGAGATATGTGCATTATAGTACTAAAAAAATCATGACTGTAGGTCGAAAAGGTTCTGGCCAGGTGAACACCCTTCCCCTTGATGCCTGAAAGATAGGCTGGAAATAAATCCCCATAGACTGATGTCTGTAGAGCAGGTATTTGTTTATTGCAGCGCTGGTGGTGAGGGGGATTTCTCCTCCTAACTCACCCACCCTTGTCAAGTGCTGTGGTACATTTATACAGTAAATTTTGCTTAGTGTTACTATGTCATAACAACATCATTGCATACGCACCGGAACTAATTTACATAGCTTGATCTCATGGTTATTAGATAAATCTTTGGCACTGCACTTGCACTTCCCCAATTCGGGGGTCGTCAGGTGTCTTTGGTGAAGGCTTCTAATGTCTTCTTCACACTTGAACTTTTCAACTTTGTCTTCGGAGCATGTGCAGTTATGGTGCTCTTTGGTCCATCTGGTCCTAACTGGCCTAAATTCTTTGTTTTGTGGCTAATTGACTTTGCACTTGCCAATTTCTCATTAGTACTACACTTATCAATTTCTGAAACCATATACTTGGTGAGTTTTTTCTCTTTTTTGTCTATCCAGCATTAAGCAACCAGTTAACCATATACTAGCCATTACATTGTATAAAAAGTTATATCAGGTTATACAGGTATCAAAAGTTATGATTCAGGTTATCAGGTTATATAGGTATAAAAGCCATGATCCAGGTTATATAGGTATAGAAAGTTATGCTTAAAAAGTCATTATTTAGGTTATATTGATATTAGGTTACATAGATCTCTTACAACTCTAGCTATATAGGCACCTTATAACTTTGACCCAAGTTATACAGGCATCACCCTGAGCATGCACTGAAATTAGGTGGGTCACATAGTTTGTATGATAATTGCTAACCAGTCCTAGTAGAGGGGCTATACTGTCTTGATTTAAGACAATTTAAGAGGTGGATGCTCTAAAATGACTTATCTCCCCGTAGTTTTAACCAATCCTTTTCCACCAAAAAGGAACAAATAAGAATTGATATAAGTGGAAAAAATAAGTTTACCAACAAGTGGAACAACAACAGGCAAAAAAATAACAGTACATAACCATTGGAAACAGAATTGCTAAATCTCACTAACCCCTCATGAACAAAGACTTTAAAAACGCCAGTGACACCTTCCACCCTGGTTCTCTTTTCTGATTGTAGGGTCTTAGAGACAGTAACAATTTGGGGCACAGATAGATATGGAATACAGTAACATTTTCAGTTGCCCTCGACCTGTACTTGGAAGGTTACTAGTACTAAATAGCTGTGTATAAATAATGGCCTGGAAAGTCCGGAGGGGCATCCTAGATTTGTGGAATACCAGCAAACGACCAGGCTTGTGCAACTCTGAAATAAATTTTGAAATGTCTCTCTTGAGTGTGTAATTGTTGGCTTGTTGCACACCGGGTAATGAATCTGATTTTTGTGGACAATAGAAGGAGCTGTCCTCAAGGTGAGGGGGGGACAGGGTAGAGCAGGGCTTGTGAGAGTGGCAGGAGACACTCCATGGCCCAGGAATAATGCCACCAGGAGATGGCTGGCAGGGCTGCTGGGCACCCTCTGCACCCCAGTGAGACCCAGCCCTGCCAGGAGCTCTTGTCCTGCAAGTTTGCACTGGGTCTGAGGCAGGAAGTCTGGGTAGATGTGAGCAAAGGATGCCCTTGAGTAGTTGCTTCGTGCCTCTCCCCATTCCTCCTGTACAAGGAATTTAAAAATTTTAAGATTTGTGGCTCTTCTGTGATGTGATTGCAACAGAATCTATGTTTGATTTCTAGGGTGATTTGTAAGCAAGACCCTGATGGTGTGGTTTCACCACAGAAACATGAGTCTGCCAGCAGCTTGAGAAAAAAGACAGCTGAGAATGCTCTGCTGATTCCTGTAGGTGCTGATCCCAAAATTGTTGCTGTGGCATTCCTGTCAGTCACAGCATTTCAGGAGATGCAAGCCCATCAGGAAGAACATAGACAGGAGAAGTTCAGGAAAGATGCATCCTGACTGCTGGGTGAATACCCTTTATCTCTGGGACTGAGGGGAGGATAGTCCTCATAGCTGGGTGTGGTCACTGGTCTTGGTGAGTCCGCAGCATGGCATCACCTTGTTCTGCCCCAAAATACGGGATGTTGACAGACTAAAACCGGTTTTTTATGGTTCTTGCTATGCCAGGTGTAGCTCAGAGATATCTAGTGGCAGTGTGAAGGTAAATTCAATGCAAATAAGCTGTTTTTCAGTTAGCTTTGTTCTGAGTGATCCCCTTTTGGTAAAGTAGCAAAAAATGGGGATAGAACATAAAGGTACTACAGGTTTTGGGCACGGGAGTTACTCAGGTCTGAAGCTGTCTTTCAAAGTAAAAGACTAGGGATCTTCATCTCATATTCTATGGCTGTCACTAGGATTTTGGGCTGCTGTGAAAATTCCCACCTAGGAGCAAGTTTCCTGAAATGTAGAACAGGACTTCAGTCCCTTATGTTTAGAAACACAGAGTCATCTGAATTCATCACAACAGAGAGTCTGCTACATGAACAGCCTGTTTCTTCTTCCAGGTTGCAAGAAAACAGGAATACTTCTGCAGGGTTACTCAGGGTGAGCACTTACTTGCATTTTTTCCTCAAAAAACGCAAAATATTTCGGTAATATCAGTATGGTTTTCCTTAGCAAAATAATTTTTTTCAGTCCTAAGTAAAGAAATGCTCCTGCCACCGATTGCTAAGTCAGCAAAAGAAGATGGGTTTTTCCCTTTTCTCGAGGGAGGACAGATCTCAGGAGGTGAGGCCCTTGCGGAAAGCAGGTCAAGACCAGCAGAGAGCAGTATTTTGTCAGGAACACCATTTCCCCAGGCATGGGGCAAATAGTGCAGTATTTACTTCTCTTACTTGTAATAACTTGCATATATGTTCATAAAGAGCTCTGCAGTTAGGATTAGAGATTCCAAAGAAATGGGAATGTAATGCTGGGATGGTTAGTTTTCTCCCTTCTGTGAAAAAACTTCTGTGCATGGGAACAGGTCTCAGGCTGTTCTTGGAACCCCCCTTCCCTCAGCTGCGGACCTGGGATGGAGTGTAGGTGGTTTAAAGAGTTTTGGATTCATTCTAGAAACTGTGTCACATGCAGTACTGTGGTCATTCTTAGAATTAAGCTGCACAGTCTGAGATTTGTAACAAATTTTCAAGTATGATGTCTACGTATTATACATATTACTTATACGTGTACATTTAGATTCATAGCTTGGTGTATTGTATATATGGAACCTGAACTAGAATGCAGATTATTGGGAACCAGTTTGGGAACCACTTGGGAAATTATCTATCACTCCCGTGTTATAAGACTAATTGTGTTGGATGTCTGAATGAGAATTAATAAGCAGGAATCAAAGACAAATTGTGCAAATAGGAGAATCTGATTAAAAGGTGCAGCTTTTTCTGTGGCAGTCTACCACCACATTCTCCCCATATCCCTGGGCAGGACAGGCAGTCCTGGGTCCTGTCACTTACCTGAAACCCCACATGGCACCTGCTGCTCACTGATGCCCTCCACTACAGTTCTTCATCATTCGTTCCCAAAATTCCCAGCAAGGCAGGACTTGGCGTGTGTTGCAACTTCTCTGCAGCTGCATCTGTCCCTGGTTGAGAGGGCCACGATCAAATATACCAGACAAATGCTGAGTTGCCATTTACTTTCCTATGGAGGAAGCCTAAATAAGATAATTCTCCATCTCCCTTCTGGATACCCATCAGTTTTTTGACAAAGTCAAAGAAATTAAACACCTTTGAGACATTTTTGTTTCTGGCAATTTTGGCTGGAAGTAGTAACTGGTCCAATATTTTGGAGGGGCAGTTCTGTGCTTGTATTATAGAGGGTGTCTTCCAGGGGATGCCACTGATGTTTTCCTTGATAGTTGTGGCTATAGTATCACAAACCAGAAAAACTGAGGAGGTGTCTGCTGTTCCTCATTGCTGCTCACAAACCGTGTGCAGAAATGAACTGTAACTTTGGAAATGCTGCCTCAATGTGGTCTTTTTGGTGCCCTACAAGCTGAAGTTCTTCATAAATTTATCATGACCTACATAATTGACCTATATTATGTGTCTGTTTGTTAAATAGATTGCACTAATTATAAACACGAATGGGGATGGCTTAGCGGTTATTTATTTATACTGAGGTGTGTGCCTGCTGTCTGAAATGATGTACGGGAGGATCATTGCCAGATTTCCCTCCTTGGCCCCTCCATATTTGACATGTACCATGGACCATTGTTATAAAACATGAATAGAGTCTGCTTTCAGAGGCGGAAAAAAAAAGGAAGATTGTTTTTATTGCTTTTCTAAGCAAGGGGATGTGTGCAAGATCCTCCAGCAGTTCTGTATGCAAGAAAATTAAGCATGAGGGAGAAAACACAACACAGCAAAATTTTCAAGCCCTTGATTTGTAGGAGAGCGAGTAGGAGCTGAGTGTACTTTGCACTTTGGTCACTTTATTGAAAGCTTTCTAGGCTGGGAAACAGCATTACTATACCTTGCTGATAGTTGCGTATCTTATATTTCTCATTGCAGTTGTGCCGCACTTGCAGGCTGCCAGAGCTGTTCAAAATCTGGGGTGCCATTGAAATGTGGTGAGTTTAGTGAAACTGCACCTGCTCCCAGCAAGTATGAATTTTGCTTTTAACATTTCAGACCAACATCCAAAGCCTGGCTGATTTGCCTCTAGGGGCAGATTTGGATCAGGACTTTAAAACAGATGTCTGCTGCCAGAGACCCCCTCAGTTGTATTAGTGACGCTGTCAGGCGGTTTCCACTGCTGTGTCCTCATTCAGATAGACAGGGTGTGCTGAGTGTAATCTAATTAAGGAGAAGTCCCCAGATTTTTTTTCATGTCTGCTATCACTGTGTTTTTAACTTCTCCAAATTCATTATAAATGCACCCATCTGTGGGCTGTCACATAGCACTGACTCCAAGTAGCCCGTTTTGGGGAAAAAATAGGTGTGGAGGATGAATAAAGTGAAAACAAATTGCTGCCATTTTTAACTGTTTGCAATTTCAGAAATTGTCCCTTGTGTTTCATGTTAGGGATGAATTTCCAGGCAGTCAAAAATATGTTTTACCAGTGGGTTTGTGGGCAAAGTGTTTATTCAGATATACATATTATTTATTTGGTAGACTGGTTGTCAAGTGGCACAGGTTTGTCTGTTGGAATAGACAGCCCATACCTTTAACAAGCTTTTGTTAAGAAAGATTGTTATATCATGTCATAATCTTGAAGTCAATTGTGAATATTCTGAGGGAGAAGAAAGTAACTTCTCACTTTATCATTCTGCTTCCTCTACAGAAGAGTCATCCCAACCGCTTCTGTAGACCTTTTAAAAGCTATTACTGGCTTATGTATGATGTTAAGGTTAAAAAAAAAAACAAACCAGCTTTTGGTAAAAATGCTCTGATTTAAAAAACTTTTTGAGCATGATATTTGAAACCCAGAATAATTTAGCTTCTAGGTGACCTCTTGAGGTTCCCATGCTCAAAACACGGCGAAATTTGAAGTTTGACTGGATTGCTCAGTTGTCCAGCTGAGTGTTTAGTATCTCCAAGGATGGAGAGTCCTGGGGCCATCCATAAGGTGAAATACATTGTGTGATACCTAATAGGAACTTGCCATATTCCAGTTTGTGTCCTTCACTTCTTGTGCTGTCACTGAAAATCTCTGGGAAAAGCCTCCCTTAGTATTCAGCTGCCAGTTAGATTGTGACTATAGACAGTAGTTGTGGGACTTCAGAAATGATTTGCATCCCTAGATGATTACTTGTTTTCACACTGTTTAGTTTCATGATGAATTTTCTGTGTGAGTCTTCTGATATTTTCAATGACTCTTACATAAAGCATGTCAGAAGCAATTTAAAGGTACTATGAAAAACAGAAAACTGAATGTGACTGTCTTTCCTTAATATTCATAATTCTTTTGCTTGATATGTGTAGAAATGGAGATAGGGAAATACAGCTGGCTGCCAATTCTCCCCTATGTATATAACCCATTTTATTGTTTGTTGAAGGTTGCTTCTTGTGTCCTGAGAGACAATTTTGAAGGTGAGTCACCTGTCTTGAGAGCCATTTTTGGAGGTGCTCTGCTGTCCCAATGCCCCTTGAGGAGGAGTTCACTGGTCTAAGTCCTCCATGTAGAATTGCACTGTATAATAACAATGAATGCTTAGACTCCATAAGGCAGAATGATCCTAAAAGTTACTTCTGTGCTCTGAAAAAATATGTACCTCTCATATGTTAGGAGATGTCTAAAATTTTGTGTGTGAAATTGTACACCTTGGAGAGAAAAGTATTCTCAGTTAGTTTTTCTATGTCTTGCACAGCTACTGACAAATAAATATTAGTGGTAGCCTCTTGTTAACCTTCAATCATTTGTGCTTCAGGAGCTGCAGGACTGTTCTCCAGTATTTGTAAGCTTCCTTGGAGAAGCAAACTAATTTTCAGTAGTTCAGTTCCTACAAATGAATGTATTTTCCAGTGCTCCAGTGATAAATTCACTGTTGCTTATAAAGCACTCACATGCCAGAGTGAATGCACAAGTGCCTGGATTATTGCTTATGATCAGCTCAGAGAAGCAAACATTGGAAATGCATTTTAAGACTTTTTTCCATCACCAGTCTCCCTGCTCCTTAAGAACTGCACATTTAGGAGCACCCACCCTGGGCATGCAGAATAGGCAGACACCAAAACCCATTAATTACTTTTGAATATAAAGTGTAGTCTATTGTGCCACCTTTTTTCCTCAGTAAATAGGGTCACCTATCTGTCTTCTAACATAACTTCGGAAAATAAAATTCTTCTTGCAAAATGAGTTCTGATGAACTCAGTTACTTTGATATTGTGATGCAGAAAAATGATGCTGTGAGATTTCCATTTCTTTCCAGAAGGAAAAGACTGTGTGCTGGTTTGAGCCACCTTCATGCTCAACATGATGCTGAAACTGTGCATTTCTTGGAAAATGAGTAACTGAAACAATCGCTGATTTTTAGTAGTGTGTATAACCACAGTTGTCTGGAAAGGTGATGTTTTAACAAATAAAAAATATTAAACTTAAATATTTGATTGCATATCTCTGTGAATTTGCAACAGCTGTTTTTTGGTTCAGCTAACAAATTGAAAATCTCATCAGTTGTGGAATAGTAGTTGAAATGTCCTGGAGAGACCCACATCTGAAATTTTTGTAGTATTGTCTTTGGTGAATAGTTCGGACATGGTTTTCAGGCAGCCTGTACATTGAGTTGTGGTGCAGAAAGCAGTTGCAGGGAAGATTGCCCAGCAGAGCAGGCCGGTGTCCCTTGTGTGGCCACGGATCTGGCCTGGAGGGGACTGCTCAGCCCCAGGGAGATGGGAGAGGTTGGCTTAAAGCAAAGTTTGTGAGAACAGAGAGAGCTCATTTTCTCCACACCCCGATTGTAATCAAAGTCAGGCACTGCAGAGAGTAGGGTGGGAAACAAGGCCTTCGTCTCTGCTGGTGTGGGCTTGAGGGCTGGGTCACATCAGAGCTATCAGGGAAACAGAGCACAGCAAAGCTGAGGACTTTCCCAGAAGCAGCGAAGGCTGCTTGTGTTAGGGACGACTGCCAGAGGAGGAGATCAGCAGAAATCTGCTCAATAAATCTAGTGGCTGGCTTTCTGCAGTTAGAGGGCCAAGCCCTTCTTGGGGACAATTCAGCTGTTTGAAGACCACGGCATCCCAGAGGGATGATGGAATCAGGTGCTAAATTTCCCCTTGTCTTCCTGGAGCAAAGAGAACGAAAAACGCATTGGAGTTGACCCGGGATCAGCCGTTTGCCCACCACCCATGAAAACCTCTTGCTTATCCTCATGAATAACGGGGGTTTGAATTTACCAAGCGAAGTGATCACACCCTCCAGCCTGCTATTCATTACTCCAATTAACGATCAGTTGCCTGAAAAATGGGCCAATCTGTTTCTTGGGGAGCCACATAGAAAATCCACAAGGCAAGCCAATTAGCATACCAGTCCTCACCCTCTAGGGAATCTAATTTAGTTATTTGGTTGATCTAAGTACCAAAATATTGTTGTTTTGTTATGGAGCATATAACGTTTGTTAAATGGCTGAAATCCCCCGGGGCCCATATACTGCTGATACTCTCTGCATCCTCCCAAGCTGGCAGAGGCAATAAGGCAAAACTGTTTTGTCCCGCACATGGCCCCTGTATTTTCCTGGCACAACAAGACAGCTGGACGCGGGCAGAACAAACCTTCGCCACCCAGGGTGGGCGGGATAGCTTCCCTCTGAAATAGTTGCACACTTGAGCAAGCCCATTGTCTGCCCAGAAAGCATTTCAACCGCCTCTTACCAGTCAGCCGCGGCTACAAATAGTGCGCAGAGCCAGTGTTTGGACAACCTGTCTGCACAGTGCATTGTGCAGGAGCAATTAGTTTGCAAATTGCCCATTTGCACATCCGCACATGAATTAGTTACATTGCTCCCACAGGATTTGTTTTTCTTATCATTGCTGTTAAGGAAGGCCCATGAATTAAAAAAGGTAATTTGGACGAAAGCCTTTCTCCCCATCCACGCGAAGTTCGAGCCTCTTCCTCGGAGAGGACAGGCAGAGGGTGGAGTCCCTAGCAGGAAAAGAGGGAGTCTGTGGGATGTTGCCTCTTCGTGTTTCTAATTCTCTGGATTGATGCTAGTTAATGGTGGCACGAGTTGTACAAAGTTTTTTGCTCATTTCATAGCTTTTTTTGGTGAAAGAAAACACGTGACAGCTGTCAGCTTGTACTGCCGTCCCTGGTGCACATGCTCTGTGCTTGGAGATGTGGCCCCAATCCTGTGACTGAACTGCTCCTTCATTTCTGGAGAAATCCCACATAGGGATTTTAGTAGCCAAAGAAGCACCAGAGCTACCAATATATTCTGCTTGATTTAATAGCATTACTTTTATTTTGGTCTGAATTTGCTAGAGCTGGTGGAGAGTAACACTGGAAGGAAAGGAATCTAACTGAATGGACAGTCCTTCTCAGTGTTCACACGTTTAGTTCTCCAGTTCAATACCCCAAACTGCACATTGCTGCTACCTAATCAGCAAAAGGACAGTATAGGCGAGGTGTGACTGTATCTGTCACACCTGAGCATTTTGGTCAGACACTGCAATTAATCTGTGCCTGCTGAAGAGGTTGTGCTGTCACCAGCTTTGTTCATCTGTGCAGGTGTCTAAGGGTTCTGCTGCCCAGCTTTGAACCTGCTGATGTTTCTCCACCATCCTCTCACTGTCCTGAGCTGGGTTTTGGCTCAGCTGCTTATCTTGCATGCCTTGCAGGCCCTAATACAAATATTCAGGTGCTGCTATATGATCACCTTCTGGACCATTGCATTCCTGCCAGATGTCCAGTGGCTCCTGCCAAGGCTGAGAAAAGTTGTAGAAAAGCAAGTTGTGGTCAGATGATGTAAATGTCCTGCATGGACACCTGCTTTTCTTCTGGGAAACCTCAAAGCTGATGTGGTAGATGCTCTGTGGCATCTACATTTTTAACTTCAAGTCGCCAGAGGCCGCATAAAAGCAGTCCCCCCCAAAGAAATAAAAAAAGAAAATAAAATCCATCTCTGCCTCGTATCTTGTTGCTGTAGTTTCTGATAATGTCTTTTCTGAGGGTGAATAGTGTCACTCAACCCCATGGGCACATGACACCATGTATGAACCGCCAAGTTCATAGTTGGCACAGTTAAGAATATATTTTTTTGGCTGCTGTAAATAACATTAGGGAACCCATGGTGAAAAATATGCCCCTTCTTTTTTTATCCAAATTCATCTTGCATCTGGGAGAGAATCTGTTCCAACCAAGGCATTTTATTCAATATTTTCTTCAGCTGTTTTAGTCCCAAAGGAGTGTCTTCAGTCACCATCTTTTCCATGGAGATGTAGTTGTGCTTTTTGAAAGCAAAAATATATTTCTGCAAGTGGCTCAATTTGCTTGCACAACTGACCAGACCCAGTGCTATTTAGTGTTGATTTAGACCCTGTGCTATTTAGTGCAAATGTGATGGAAACTCAGTAACATTTAATGTTCCTTTGCAGCTCAGTGATTAACCAGACTCTGCTGGGCTGATAAAAGGCTGGTGTTGATCTGAGGATTTAGCAGACAAATAGACTGAAAACTTGCCGATATGGGCACAGCCAATTCTGTATTACAGTCGTTTCTATTTAAATCAGAATGAAATAAAATTTCTTTGAGAAGCTGCAGTAATATTTTATCAGCATATTTGCAATCTTTGAGCCAATTTATAACCTCATGGAAAAGGGCTACTTGTCTTTTCTGAAACCATAAAAAGCAGAACTTCCTGATGCTGTGTTAGCTCTCCCAAATTCTTTACACATTTGAGTCATCTACTTTTCCTCCTTGGAAAGGTAAGGAGCAGGTAGTTACTTGAAGCTTTCTCCAAAAGAGGTGACCACTGTTTCTTTCTTTGTTTGAAACTGCAGAAGTTTATTGGCTTAAAGAAAATGGTTCTGAACCGTGAATGGCATCTTAACAATCAGCATCCTGTAGGAAGTCCAGCTAACAAACAGGAGATATATTTGCTCTTGGTAAAAGTAGGAACTTCATTCTTACTTTCTTTGATTCTACTAGTCACAGTCTATTTCAGTGCTATCTTTTTATTTAGGTGTCTGTCCTTGCCAATTCCTGCCTGCTAGTTGGTAACCATTGGTGTGACGATTTCCCTGGACCTGCTGCACTTTAAAGCAATAGTGCCTGTGATCCTGAGTCTTGCCCTGCTGATGGTCCTAAGATTTGAGGAGCTTGGGCTGTGCATGGGGTAAAAAAGGACCAGGATGCAGCTTTCCTGCTACAAGCCACTGCTCTTTGATCATAACTGTGGTCCAAATGCTTTGTGGAATGGGTAACTACTGCATTTTATTAAAGACATGCAACTGAAATAATAATCGGATAAAAGGATCATTTATTGTCAAACGATTATGGAACTGCATTATGTGATTTCATATCTTTGCCTTCAAAATCTCTGCATTTCAAACCAGCTTGCGGTTTTACTCTCTGCCATTAACACTTTGGTATTACACAGGAGTATATTTCACATGGCAGTTCAGTGTGATATGGATTATGTTATCAGGAAATATATAAAAGTTTCTCAAGTTAGCCTTGGCTCTGCTGGTGGTAATCGTCAAATTGTTTGTCCTTAAGCTATGGCAGAGGATTGGATTCTTAAAAACTGGATAGAGAAAAATGCTTTTAGAATGATTTCTTTACAATAAAAACATGATAGTCTTAAAGCTAACTGATAATCTTTGTGATTCATGTTCCATGTGAAGCAGGAGAGCAAAGAGATTCCTAGCTGATATAAGTCAACATAGTCCCGCTTGCTGAGAAAGCTGGGTCAGTCCACAGCAGCTGAGGATCCAGCCCCGTGACTGAAAGAATCCTCATCTTGCTGGCAAAACAAGGAAAAATACTTTAACAGGATTTTGTGAGGACAAATAATATTAGAGAGCAAATAAGATGGGCTGGGGACCAAATAGGATGGCTGTTTCATTTGTCATTTCTCAAGATTTATTTTTTATTGGAATATGCACCAATGGGCAGAAGTTGTCAGGTTAACGCTGAGGGCTGTTAACCTTTTTTAGTACTGTTTAGTGTCTACCACTGGAGTGGAGTTAGGCTCATGAATGGTACACCTTTAATAACAAAACTCCTGAGTTAATCTCCTCTAGAGGTCTGCGTGACATGACCAGCTATAATCTAACCCTTCCAGGTTATTGTAGATGCACTTACGGCCATAAAACCTTCTTTGGGAGAATTAGGTATTTTCTCATTATGCATGCCAGTAGCTTTTCACTGAATATCACTCAATTTCCATGAAAATCTGAGTTTCTCTGGCAAGTTGCAGAGTTTACCTAGTCTATAAAAAAGGATCTTAAGAATTTTCTACTGGTCTGTCCTCTAACTACCTCTGAATTAGTCAAGTGAGATACTCCCTGATGACCTACTAGAAAGTGTAAGCAGTTTGTCTTGAGAACAGGCAGGATGTGCTTGGGGAAGGAAACGCTGGAAGCAGATGAGTCCCTGCTTTATGTGGAGTCATTCCAGGACAACAGCCTGGTGGTTCTGTTCTTTCCTCTGCCTGTAGGATCTCATTGCAATGTGTCCTGGGAAAATGTGCAGCTTCTTGGGCTTGCCATTGACCAGCTGCTTAAAAGGTTTGAGGTTTCCAGGGTTGCATGTAGACACCTAAAGTCTGACCCCCAGGCAGCCACAGCCTGTATTTTTGTATTTTCCCCCCACAGCCACAGCTCCTGTGAGGAAAATAATGCTTCATTTCTCTGCCCTTGTATGTCCAGGTTTAGCAAACTCTCCAGGAAAGTTTAACAAACTCTCTTACTTTGCTTGTCATGCTAATAATAAACAACCACAGCACAGAGACTGGAGTGACTTCAGCAAGAGGAGCTGTGATTGCATTGCTGTGTCACCCCTCCTTGTGCCACAGCTGCTTTATTTGTCCCTGTCTGGGATATCCAGGAATACACGGGCAGCAGGGCTGTGTTGGGGGTGAGTGTCCAGGTGCCTGACCTCTGCCTTGGGAGGCAGGCACTGACCAGTTGTGTTGCTGAAATGTTTGTGTGTACAGAAACCTTTGTGGAGACCATTGCTGAGATGTGATCATGTGCCAAACTCTGCAACACAGAAATGGAACAAGCTGGTGCATTCCCATTTCCCACCATGGCTTGAGCATGGCTGTGGAGGAGAAGCAAGGTGGGAGATGTTACAGCGTTTAGTACTGTGGCTGTGTTGTGAAAAAACCCGCTCTGCTCCAATGTACAGGAATGCAGGACAAAACTGGCAGAGGTCTCCATGGTCCTCCATGTCCCAGAGAGCCAGTTATCCAAGGGATTGCTGAGACCTCATGACTAAGGTGGAAATCAGATTGAAGCCTCTCAGGTGCTTGAGACAAATCGCTTCCACCTTTCCTTTCTAACTAGCTCATCTCAGGTCCTGGGTGCCATTCAGCTTAAGTGGCTGCCCAGCACTGGAGAAATCCCACACTGATCTGTGTTACTCCTGCCAGCTAGTTTTGTTTTGCTTAAAATTCTTCGCTTTTTCTTTTCAGAGACTTGTTCAGTGGGGTTTGGCTTGAAGAGGGGCTGAAATGCCATCACACATTCTGTACCTTATGAGAGGAAGTGTAATTAAGCCACCTACCTCTTAAATGCACAGCCCACTTTTGAATAATCAGGGAAAGTCACCACAAGGGTTAAACACTTTATTTAGATGGCTTTGTTTGTTACGTGTGTGCTTTGCTTGTTCTGAGAATTAACAGAAGATAAGCTAAAAGTTCATTTATAAGAGTATTAAAGGATAATTATGATGGAGTAAATGCAGCAGGTCAAAAGGCATTATGATGAACAGAATCATAATATAGGGCTTGGGAAAATAAGCTAAAATGTACAATGCCTAACATCACTCACTGAATGCCACAGAAAGTGCTCCTCCTCTCTGTTTCTCTCTGCTTCTTCATTCCCACTCTAAATTAAAGTAGATCCATCAGCACTCTGCTGTTTGAGCATGAATATGTCATGATAATCAATTGCAGTAACTTAAATTAAACTTTTGGCCAGGCATAAATATGTGACCTTTTAATATCAACGAAATGATAAAAAAGATTTGGTAGGAAATCTGTTTCAATCAGATTAGAGGAGAAGTGGGTAAAGCTGATTACAAGCCCACTAAACACAGTATTTGGGCAGTATTTGTGCAGAAACAATAGCGTTAATTCTACTTTAACAAGTATTATCTGGAAAATCAATAATTAATGGTAACCCATTATCAACTTGTAATTTAGCACAGAGATTAAGTTGGGGGAGAAGTGAAAGCGAGTGAGCAACCTGCTTTTACTTGACCTGTGAGGCTGATGAATTAACAAGTGACAGCAGGGCTTCATATTTTTTTGAAGGAGAGGTGGTAGAAATAAGTCAATTTGGGCCTCTTGCTGTTTGGCACTACCTTGCCCTCCTGCCTCTTCAAGCTCTGCAGACAAGCTGCCTTGTGCAGCCAGGTCACTGCAGCTGGGGGGATGACTTCTTCAGTGGCACTTGGTCCTGGGACAAAGCAGAGGGACATCACCCCCAAATCCGCGGGGTGCATGAAGAGAGGTAAACAGAGGAGGGAAGAAGATGCTATTTGTAGGTGGTGTGAGATTGTGCAGCAGCATCACCTTGTCTTTTTACAGGGGCATCCCCCTCTTTAAACATCTTCATGCAACCCCTAACTTGCAAAAGTTCCCCCTACCAAGTTTCCTTCCTTGAATGACAGGACTTGTAGTATCATGTGGGAATTCATGGGAGCAGTCAAATTTTCCTCAGCCAGCTCCTCTCTTCCCCCTACCACACTAGCTCTATTTGGGGAAATAACCTTATTTGTCATCTGTGCGGCACTGGGACTCAAATGCCGCTTGTGTGTGTGCGGGTTGGAAGTGGTGTGCATGACTTGTCTCTGCAGTGGGTCATTGCAACAGATGCAAAACAGATGATGGTTTTGTGAAGACAACATTCTTCCAGAGGATATGGACGTCCTGCTCAAGGATCTGTGTGTGTGCACGTGTGTATGATTCTCTCTGCGTGTCTCTGTGTGTGTTTGCTGAGGCCAGAGCAGGCTTTTAGAAGCTAAATTTAGATTGCTAAATTTCAGGTGGACAGCAGGCCCACCTCTTCCACCTCTCTGCTGGCCTGCCCATCTTCTCCTTCTGGGCAGAGGGTCTTTCTTCCCAGAGCTGAGTTTTGGGCAGAGTGGGATGCCATCCATGGGCTGTAGTGGCTTATGAGAGTAAGAGAGTAAAAGGAGGCGGGTTGAGGACAATGGAAAGCAAGTAAGCCAGTGTTAGAAGGCTTGTGGAGGCTCTGGTGCAGCTGGACATGGCCGTGTAACCACCCACAGGTGGGATGCTCTCTGCCTTGCTCAAAGGCACTGGTCACAAATGACAAGCATTGTATAGAAGAGAGGCAAGTGTGCAGGAACTTATCACCTCTTTCAGCAGAGCTAGAGCTGGAAATAGTGACCTCTTGGGCTGGTCTCACATTTCCCACCAAATCGGCCCTCATCCTTGGTGAGGGTGAGAAACACCATGGCAGGATGAGAAGCCCAAGAGCTGTACTTGTCTCTCTGTTTCCACTGGCTGCATCCTCTGTTTCTGAGCTGCCCTGAAAGGGCAACTGGAAGGCTCATGTCCAGACACTGGCTGGACACAGCTGGCTTTGGGGCACAGTGTGCAGTGGGGTGGGGATGAGGGTTTCTTGACAGTCAGCAAGGCAGGATGCTCTCAGCAAAGGGAACATATTGAAGGCAGATTGTGTGGGTGAAGTAGCACCGTGCTGCATAGATAGGGAGTAGCTTCAGAAATGGCATTTAATCATTCAACATTAACACAAGACATCTGTCATCACCCTTGGCAGTGATGGTGCTACACAGCAAAACAATATGTTCTGGTGCTCCTAATCACAGGAAAAACACTACTTTTTTTGCAGAGAGTTCTTTTAGTGCCCAGCACAAATCCTTCTATTTTATTATAGCAATCCCAGCCAAATCCTGCAATAAATGGAGTTTTTATTAATGTGCAGCTGTTGAATGAGAAAAAAATAAAACTCAGAAATAAAAATGAATCCCTGAATAATCAGGCTGATCCCATGCAGTAAGAACAAACAGGCCGACCACATACTTATAGCTTTTTGGTATTATTTAAAAATATGGTCAGAGCTTTTCTTTCTCACTCTGGTTTTTTTTTATACACAGACCTGATTAGATTTTGCTCAGGAAGATCCAAGCCACTTCTGCGAGCTGGAACTGCAGCAAGGAGTGAGAGAAGCTGGGATGAGGGTTACATCCAGTATGTGTGCCTAGTATTTGCCTCCTGCTATGATCAGGAATTTGCCTTGGCCAGGGAAGAGAGTAGCAGGGTGGCACGGTGCCCAGGGCAGCTGGGGTTTGGCTTTGCAATGAGGGATGCGCTTGCAAAAGAGAACAGAAGAGAGTGTCAAAAAAAAACGGAGTGGAAAAAGCTCAGCGACAAAAATCCTGTGACCATGGCAGCTCTCAGCAGAGGATGGTGAGGTTTGCTTTAACCAGCTGCAGTTTCGTGCTCTTTGCCCTGACTTTGAGCTTGCCAGATGAAATGCTGATCAAAAGTGCTATTTTGCAGCTAAAAACAAAGGAGGAGTGATCCCATGGTGATGTGGTGGGTGAGACAGGTGCTTAGCTGGGGGAAAGAGCAATGCCCACCCTGCATTTAACCCCAGGTCCTTTCCCTGTGCACATGTCCTACCCTGCCAAACATCTGCAAGCTCTGTGTGATGAGTGGAGAGGCCTGCCAGGAACAGAACAAATCTCCTTCCTTTATGCTCGCTCTTGCTGCTGGGAAATCTGATTCAGCCCTGCTCCACCCACAGCCCAGCCATGCGACTGCACGCGCGATGGAAGCTGGGCTAAAGCAGGTCCCAGGCTCCAGGCCAGCTGGCAATACAACCACCATCGAGGGCTGTTCCCTGATGGCTCCAGCCCAAAGGAGAGTGCTGAGTGAGCAGAGATGCAGGAGAATTGCTGGAGCTGCCAGTGGGTGTGTGCAGGTGTATCCAGGTGGCTGAAACCTCAGACAGCCCCATGGGGGCCCACCTAGAGCTAAATCTCCAATAGGAGGGCAAAGCCAGCCTGGGAAGCACCCTCAGAGCCAACAGGGCTTTCATGCTACCTGAGGCACTCTGAGGTTAGCTGTGGCCATTCGGACAGTGCCTGTCACCAGAGCCAGGCCCTGATCACCCAGGGATGCAGCCTGGCTGAAGTGAGGCAGGAGGGAATGTCCTGAGCAGATAGCACCCTGCCTATGAAATGGCACGACCATCTCTGCTACTCATTCTGATTAAATTCAAGCCAAAGTAAAGCCCTAATTCTTCTGATTAAAGCTTAGAAGTTAAGCTCTTCGGACAGTATGTGTGCCTTGCCCTGTGCTCTCCTAAACCACTTTGTGCATTCCATGACAAGACACTAATAATACACTCCTACATGTTTCTTCTCACACACTCATGATGCCCAGTCCAGAGGGTGTATGATGTGCCTGGGACATCCTACCACTTCTGTCTGAGTAGTGGTATTCATATGTGGTCATCTGGCAATTTTTGGAAGCAAGGAAGTAGAAGGAACTGCTTCAAGAAAAGCAGAGGTCCAGGTCTGCCAGGGTTCATCCTTTATGGATTGGACTTTCCCTAGAGGAATTGCCCTGGGAGAGAAGCCAGTGCATTACACAAATGCTGTGTTACCTCAGGTGCTCTACAAGCATGGCTCTGTCACCGCCCTGCAGGGAGTGGGTAAAAGGCATATAACGTGATGAGTTAGAGTGTCAGGGACAGGAGTGGATCTGTCACTGTTTTAGCCTCCATAAATAGGTAGTTTACCCAGGGTAGCTCCGTTATGAAGCTTTACTTGAGTGTCTGTACCCCACTTGTCTGCTCTGCAAGACTTTCTGGGGCTGTGGGATAGGACTGGATGAAGGATCACTGCATTGCACTTGGCTGTAAGGAGAAGCTCCTGGCACCCACTGGGAAGCGTGGCCCTGGGCAAGACCTGGGCTGCTTTGGTTTCAGCAGGGTCTGGGGACACATCCTCAGGGGCTCGTCCTCCACAGATGCTCAGCTTCATGCAGGGAATCTAGGAAACTTCTGTCTTGAACATCTGACACGGGGAAGCTCTCGCATCCTTACCTCCTCTGCACCACAGCCAGCGGCACAGCCTGGTATTGTTTGTCACAGATCAATGCATTTACCCATGTGGAAAAATGTCATTACCACCAGGGCTCGGCTTTTCTTTCCCCTTGAACCGCCCCTGCTGTGCTGGTGAGGGGCTGGCTAATTGCCTCTTTTCTCAGGTTGCCCCTGGGGATGGCTGCCCCACAGCCTGCCACACAGCTCAGCTGCACTTTCAGGGTTTCCCCCAACCGAAGGGGCTGCTTTGCCAAACAAATGAACACTCAGCCACTGTGTAGGACCATGGGGCTCTTTGTTACATCTCCTTCTGTGAGCTAAAGAAACAAAAGGGGGGTCACTTAAAAAGAGAGGGAAGGATGGACCACAGGCTCCCAGACAGGAGGGGAGATGCAGGTAACCTGCTTGTGAATGCATCCTGCTGGAATGACCCCCAAAATGGGACTGAAGCACAGATTTCCTGCCCTGGGCAGACAAAAGCAGAGGGGAGGGTATTGCCCAGGGTTTTTGCTGTCACTGCTGTGTGTTCACCTCTCAGGAGTCTGGGGTGTGCTTGGCTGGAAGAGCTCTGCAGGAGCTGCAAAGGAGGCTGAGCTGGGAGATGCTGAAGGAAACTGGTGACCAGGCATCTTTTCCCTGTAGAAACTGGAAACTTTCTAGGTATCAAGCATCAGGAAATAAGAGCTTTCACTGCCATTTCCAAATAGGAAGAAAATTCATTTTTTCTACCTTCAAAATCCATCGTAACCTCAAGCCGAAAGGGAAGACTGCAGACAATAATCCCACAAGGGAGAGGTTTATTTTTCCATCTTGTTACTTTTCCTCCTCCTTTATTTCCCAGAGTGTGATAATACCAATAATATAAGTCCTATTTGAGATAATTAAATAATTATTCATTGTCATTCAATCTGTTCATATTATACAGTATGTTCCCTTTTGGCAGCTGGTAGAAAAGCTGGAAAGTCCTCTATGCTAAAATCTGTCCTTTACTGTAGGAAACATTAGTCCCACAAGAAAATTTTACAAGTTTTAAAACTGCCAGTGTAAGAGAATAGAGGAGAAGATGATGTAGGAGTGACATTGGTGGGAGCAAGGCTGAGCTATAAAAGGAGAACCAGGCAGGGGAAGTCCCCACGTGTTGAAAGGTGCCCTTTCCACATCCAAAAAGAGAATTGCAGAGTGCAGTGTCAGGGCACAGAAAACACATCCCTGAGTGTGTGGAGGAAAGCTGGGCAGGAACAGCTTCCCTGCAGGGTCAAGCAAAATGGGTGAAGTGAGGTACGGGAACTCTATCTGTATTTCTCACACCAAATAATGTGGTTGCCTACAAAGACGAGACAGGCAAGCATGTGTGCCTTCACTCTTCTGACAAGGAGGATCCATGCATATGGATATAGTTAAGTTATTTTTCTTTTATTTCTATAGGTCCTTTAGATAGTCTGTGGGACAAGATAGCTTGGGTAAAGGGTCATTTGCTTGTGTGATGTCAGATGGGATCTGTGAAACTGCCACATCAGCTAGAACACCCCAGTTTAGGTCTCTTAGGAGTACAGTTGTTAATCTGGGAGAGGGAGGACACTGTGAAACTCATTAATGACTTACCTGGTCTGTCTGAAAATAAATGGAGACATTGGTTTGTGTTGGGAAGCTGTGCTTCAAAACCTTCCTGCTCAGCTGCAGAGTGGAAATAGCTGGGAAAGTCCAGGTGCCATTTGTCACAGCCCAGGCCAGTGCTGAGAAAGGGATCTGGACCTCTTTGCACAGCCAAAACCTCTGAATTCACCTGCAAGTAGAGGTGCCCCGTTTCAGCACCTGTTTGCACTCAGGAGATCTGATCTAGAAAGCCGTATTAAGGGGAAGAGTGAGAGTAGCTGCCTGTGTGCTGGTGTCCCCTGCTTTAATTAGGTTAGTTTCTTTCATGGCAAGTGCTGTCATACCAAGCTGAAAAATCAATACCATATGGCACAGCACTCAGATAGAAAACTTGGAGATTAATTAAAAGAGAAGTGCTTCTGTTAGGTCTCAGAGCATAGCGCCTATGATTAGGCATGGCTGAACTGGTTTGGAAATGCAAAGGCTGGGCAGCACCAGAGCTGAGCAGGACACTGCCACTCGGGGGTTAGAACAAACTGTGATGTCCTTTTCTTTACTCACTGAAATCACTGGTTTACATGCTTTCCTGGATTTTCCCGTGTCTTGCTTCCAGGCCAGGGGAGGGAGGTGCAAAGGGAAGCATTGTTCTGCTTGGTGAGGTGCTGGGTATGAACATGGAGAAGGTGCTGCCTAAGGCTCACTGTACTCCTGGGCTGGGAGCTGGGAAAGCCATGGGAAGGAGAGGAGAGGAGAGGCGAGAGGGGAGAGGGGGGAGGAGAGGAGGCGAGAGGAGGTTCGGAGAGGGGAGAAAAGGAGAGGANACTTGGGAAGTTTCATTTCCAGGGCACAGACCAGAGTGGGACAATGTCTACCCCTCTTTTGGAGTTGCTGATTTAATGAATGTGGCAGCTATTGTGCGTGTTTGGGACCCTCACAGCCGTTTTTCTTCTGCCGATACTTTCTTTTCTTTCCGGCTATAATGAGTGTTTCTCTAATTGACTTGATGATTTCTATTTAATTAGCACATTTTGGAGGAATGATCAAAAAATAATAAGATAAAGTAATCAGACAAGCATAGTGCAAAGGAATAATAGCTCCTTTGTGGGGCTAATTGGAACGGACAGTCCATTGGCTAGTTTGGGGCTCCTCACAGTTGGATATTCCCAGCCTAGTTGTGCCTTGTGCCCAGAGCTTCCAAACACCCACATAGACCCAGCTTTGGTAGTAGTTTCAATTAGCTTTAATGAGCTGTGAATGAGCACCAAGGAGAACCGAGTCTGGGCCTGACCTGTTTTGCTGTTGCCCAGATTTTGCTTAAGGCTGTGGAAGCAGAGTTCACCCAGAACCTATGTCAGGTGCCAGGCCTTGGGTAGCACCAGGCAGAGCATCTCCAGGGAGGGCTGTGTCCCAGCTCACACATCCTCTATAGGACAAGAGGGGATTGCCCATGGGGATGTGAGACAGGCAGATAAATGGTACTAGAAAGCAACAAGTTTGGCAGAAACAAGAAGGAGTGGAATCAAAAAGCAGCAGCTGAAGGAGCAACTAGAAATCAGAGCTACAGCTGTTGTGCCTACTCCATCTGGATTTTTTCCTGAACACTCTGTCCCACCTATATACCTCTGGAACAAGCCCAATCTCCTCCCTAGGAGCAGGAACAGTGCTTTCCATGAGCTACTTCATCTACAGCTCCTTGGAGATCCACAGGGTGAGCTCTTCTTGCTCACCGACTGCCAGCCATGCTTCCAGTCGAGGCTGTAGGTGTAGCACCTTGCTGGCCATTTGTTTGCCCTGTGTTGGCTAGGAATTAATTAGGAGATGGGTTCCAGGCTGCTGTGACAGCTGTCTGCGTGCGGCACTTCCCAGCAGTTTGATTAAATCTGCGACACTCCAGATGTGAGCGCCCTGTGCAGCGGCACATGGTTTGCTCTTAAACTCCACTTAAACCGTGACTGCTCTTCTGGTTTTAATCAAAGGCAAATGCCTTAAGACAGAAATCTGAGCAGAGGAATTAGTAGGGATGTCTCTGGGGAGTGTGGAGTGGGACATGGAAAGGGGCCCCCCGTGCCAAATTAGGGCTGACAACACTAGCAGTAAGCTAGGCTGGCAGTGCTACAGCACCGAGCAGGTGGTGCATGGTTGTGGTTGCACTCACCCTGCAAACCCTCTGCTTCACCCACATCCAGCTGAGCCGAAAACAAAGCACTTCTCACAGCCTGACTTCCCACAGTGCAAGGAGCACAGGTTCCCTGATTAATTTAACTTGTTCATGCCGCCTGCCTCTGCAAATCCATCACCCCAAGATGGATGGTGCTTGGCCACTACAGATACCTATTCCTAACTGGTCAGGAGTGCACACGCAATATACCACTGAACCCTGCTGCAGCCTGAGGAAAGTCTTGTTACCTGCATTTCAAGGAGAAGGCTCATCTGTAACTTAGAGGTGGGGATTTAGCCTTGCAAAACACAGGTGTGACTGACTGTAACAAATCCCCCTTTGCTGCCTTCTCCCCTAGCTATGGCCTGTTTCTCAGCTCCTTTTCACCCATGTGTCAGAGGCAATGTTTTCTCAATAGCTATCTCTTCCCCATGTTTCCAGCAGGATGTGGAGGAGGCAGAAGAAAAGCCCTTTTTCTTCTGTCCATACTTATTGAGGTTCCCATCCTTGCCAAATTGCCTGTGTTGCCATCAGCTGGCTGCTCATCCTGCTGCACTCCACTCCTGGGTCACCCTACACCTGTGCAAGGCCCACCACGGCCAAAAACAGGCTGGCTGAGCTTGCCCTACACAGCAGGCAACCAAGGGCTGTGGCGTCAGCATCATTCCTGGGGAGCAGGCTCCAACCTGCTCCTGTGCTGGTGTGCCAGGAGCTGATGCAGGTGCAGGGTGTGGAGCTGGGAAGGAGCACCGGACTGTGACTGCTGGTGCAAGTACAATGGATGGGTGTGCAGTAAGAGCTGGGCTTTTGGAGATAGGTTCTCCATCCAGCCTGGGGCACAGGAGCCTCTTCCACCCTGAGCTGCCTGAAACTGTCAGATGGTCCTTTATTATTGACCTGATTCATATCTAAACCAGGGAGGTGAAAGCTGTCTTATCCCATTACTAATCCCCTAAACCAGGCCCTTCAATACCTTCTCCTTGCTATCCCCTCCTCATTGCTACAGCAGGTAGTTGCAGGGTGAGTGTACATCCTTCTGGGGCTTTCCCTGAGCCCCATGGTGAAGACAGGGACTCCAAAAAACCACCATTGCTGACTCTGGAGCAATTATTGTCTTAGGTGGGTCTGCCAAAATGCTGCACATATCTGTAATCCCCTAAGGACTTGCAACGCTTCTTTCTGGGCTCTGAGCAGGACAGCTCCAGGCACCCACCCCATCACATGCGCCCTCTGTTCTGCAGTTCATGGCAGATGTCTGACATGGTGGTGGAGCAGCCGTGGGGAGGAGGGGACAACTTGGGGACTGTCCCACCTTGCTGTGTCCCCGGTCCTGCAAAGTGCAGTGGGGATGGGGCTGCTCCAGCATCAGCTGCAGGTAGGACTCACCCCGGGGACATGGGACTGCACCGAGGCCAGGCTCCTGTGGCCTTGGGCTGCTCTGGTAGAGCCCCATGGAGATTCTGACTGCTAGGGCACCTTGAGGCTGCTGGGCCGGCTGGCACAGGCACCCTGCCCATGGAGAGGGGGGGCAAACCCCAGGGAAATTAGAGCAAGGGGCGATATTTGATGTTCTGCTCTTTAAGCGATTAATAATCTTTCGGCGTCGGAGAATCAGCTGAAAATCTTCCTTGGAAAATAATGAGCAGAGAAACATTTACTGATTAGTCTAATCCCAGCTAATCCTATCTGATGAGCATATATCAAGATATCCTTTAACTGATTTATTGTCCAAAGGACCAGTGGAGATGCCCCTCTTTGCCATGCCTGGGGGAGCTGGGGGTGGCAGCAGGAGTGTCCCCACACCCGATCCCACTGTCCTGTCCCAGGAGCGGGTGTGTCCCCATTCCCCAGGACATGGCCTTGGTCACCCTCCGCCCTGGGCAGCAGCGCCATATCCAGGCCACCTTGCCAGCACGGGGAGATTTAATCGCTATTTCCATTTCTGCGTCTATCGGCTTTCTCTTGGGTTTGAGCTTTTATGTTTCATAAACTGATTAGGAGCAATTATACGTGCTTTATCCCCAAACTTTCCAAATGCCTAGGCCATATGCATATTTAAGGCTTCATCATCTCTCCCAACAGCTCAGCCTCAATGTAAACTGCTGAAATCAAGCTGATTCTGGGACAACATCAAAAATTAGGGTTTTAACCACTAATATCTGCTCGAACAGGAAATTTGTTGTGGGTGGTGGCCGGATTATGAGTTCTAATTACTGTGGCAGATCCTCCCTGCCTAGCAGTGAAAGTCTTCTATTCCAGCAAAACTGCAGCAAAACCACTCCAGAGAAGTGAAGATGCCCAAGGGGATCCTGGGGTGCTCTATGCCTGGGCAGGGGGCAGCCCTGGGTGGGCATGCCCCAAGCATCCCTGCATTCCGAGCACAGGAGTACCCTGAACTGATGGCTTGGGAAGTGTGACCACACTCCCACACCTCCCATTCCCCTGGCACCCATTTGCCTTTCTTGGTGCGAAGCACGATGGTCCAGAGGGTCCCCCCCGTCAGCCCCCAGCCCTGGCCACGGCAATTATCCTAAATGAAAGTTATTGTTCTGCTAATCCTGGGAACAGCTTGCGATGGGAGATTTGGGTCTTTCTTTAATAATGCAAAGTTAATGCGGAGTCCCCTTGTAATTATCTTTATCAGAAGGACCCTCAGTTAATCTGACCGTCCAATGAAGGCCTGGATCAGGCAGCCCATGTAAGCCGGTTGTAAATAATTTCCATCAACAGATGAAGGGGAAGGGGGAAAAAAATTGCAGCCCAGGTGCAAAAATCTGGGAGCAAAAGGAAGCACAGGGGCCAGGCACCTCGAGGTGGCCCCAGCCCCGAAGACAAGACACCTGGGGTCAGGGAGGGTCCTGCCCAACAGCCTCTGCCTGTTCCCATCCCCGTCTGCAGGGGTCTGAGCACAGTGGGATATCCCGTCTGGGATGTGGGGCTGAAGAGTCTTGGCCTGGAATGGGGGTACTGGGGAATGCACTGCCGGGAACTAGGAAAGGGGATATGGGGACATAGGGACATAGCAGGGGGTTCCTGGGAGGAGAGCCGGGGAGGGAACCCAAAGGGGTGTGAGGAGGATTTATGGGGGACGGGGTGACCGGGCCGGGGCGAGACAGGCGCTGACAGGGGGTCCTGGAGAGGATCTGCGCAAAACCGCAGGGGACCTGGCGGGGGTGGTGAGGAACGAGGGGCGGGGGCCGAGGGGAACGGAGCCAGGCGCCCCGTGCCTGCTGCCCGCCCCGCTGCCGCTCCTGCCCGCCCGCGGCCCCCGCCCGCCTCCCGGGCCTCCTCCCGCCGCCCGCCGCCACAAGGAGAACATCTCCGGTGAGCGGGGTCGGGGTCGAGGGTGGCCGCTCAGGCGCGCATGGGGACCCCCGTTCGGAGCCGCTGCCGGGGCTGCCTCGCACCTGCGGCCGCGGCCAGCATCCTCCCGCCGGTGCGCGATCGGCTCCCGTGCTGCCCGTCCCGCCGGGATGCCGAGCCTTCGACCCTCCGGCAAGTGCGGGCTCCCACCCCCTGCCCCGGGATGGCATCACCGGTGCGGCGCCTCGGGCTCGACTGTGGGAGGGGACCCCTCCCTGCCCCGGGCCCGCTCCCTGCGGACGGCTGGAACCGTATTTGGGGAGCTGGGTTCGGTTGCCCCGCTCTCGACGGGAAAGTGACTCTTCCCCTCCCGCATGCTGCTGCCAGATGAGGACAGCCTGTCTGGGGACGCCAGCGACCTGAAGATGTCCACCTCCCAGATCAAGAGGAAGAAACGCCGGCACAGGTAGAGCCCATGAGCCGGGGTGTCCCTGTTCTCACCTCCTCATTGCTGCCACTATCCTCCCGCTGTTCCTCTGATCCCCGCGCTGGGGCGGTCGGTATCCCCAAGGGGGATAAAGGGAGGAAAAGAAGGAAAGAGGAGGGCTGCAGCGGGAGTGGGGGGGGAGGATTTTCCGAAGGAAAAACTCAGCGTAGGAGGGGCTGCCAGCCTTGCTGTTTGCCCAAGGGTCCGGAAGGTGTGACAGGATGCCCTCTCTTCTCGGCAGGACGGTATTCACAGCTCACCAGCTGGAGGAGCTGGAGAAGGCTTTCAACGAAGCGCACTACCCTGACGTCTATGCCCGGGAGATGCTGGCTGTGAAGACGGAGCTGCCGGAGGACAGGATACAGGTAGGTGGCTGCAGCGGTCCTCCCTCTTCCGTAGAGTCTGCGGGCTGCCAGCATCCGGCCTTCTCCTCTGGTCTGTGGCAGTGAGTGCAGGTGGTGGGAACATGGTGGCACTGAAACGCTGAAGGGCACCTGGGGGGAGGCTCGGCTTCTGCCCCTGGCATCGAACAGCCTCTAAATGAACATGTGGAAACAGGGGGCTGAGCTGGCCCCAGCAGATGCTCACTGCTGGCAACTTGGGTATGTCCTCCCACTCAGGCAGGAGCTGGGAGCAATTTGGAGCTGCTGGGCCGAGCTGTGACACAGGAACTTGCTCACTAGCTTGCCCCTGTGAGGGGCATCTGGCATTTTAGGGCCTGATCCTGCTCCCCTGTGGAACAGCTCAGTAGCTTAAGAATGAGGTGGTGGTCTGGGCAGCAGCCTGGTTATATCTACACCCCTTAAACCTTCAAATACAGGAAGGGGGTGGGAAGAGGGACCTGAGCACCTTCTGTCACTGCATTGCGGAGCCCTCTTTCTGGAGCGGTTGGTGCTTTGTGGATCAGGCAAGGAGGCTCTGCGGGCGGGTGGACTTTGGCTGGGATCACCCTCCTGTGTCACGATCAGCCTCATGTTAACGTGTGCTCCCTCTCCCCCCTCTTCCTCCCCTCTCTGACACCCACATGTGTGCCCTCCCTCACACCCCTCCCGATATGCTGTCCTGGCTGCCCTCCTGGTGCTGCCTGCGTGTCCACACTCTGTGTCCACACACCCAAACCCCTCCATGCACCCCCACGGCCCACCTTTTGCCCTGGATGGACATTCCCCTGTTCCCAATGGGCCCTGGACACCTGACTATGGGGGCTGTCTCCTCCCTAATCCCACCCCTCCGTGCTCTCCTGGCTGTTACCCCTGAAGGTTTGGTTTCAGAACCGAAGAGCCAAGTGGCGGAAGCGGGAGAAGTGCTGGGGCCGGAGCAGCGTGATGGCCGAGTACGGCCTCTATGGGGCCATGGTGAGGCATTCCATCCCTCTGCCGGAGTCCATCATCAACTCTGCCAAGAGTGGGCTGGTGGGATCCTGCGCCCCGTGGCTGCTGGGTGAGTGGGAACTTGGGGTGCTGCTGGGGGCATCAGGGCTCAGCTTATTCTTTCATATGGCTGCCCTTGCCTTTTTCCAGAAAGGAATGGGGCCTCCCTGGCCCTGAGCTGTACGCAGGCTGCCAAGTGTCCTGGGTTTTCCACTTCCTCCTTGCAAAGAACAGCTAGGAAAAGCAAAGCCTTTTAGTGCTGTGTCAGACAGGTGCCTGCACGTGGGTGGGTATTGCTCTGCAGTGCTAGCAGGCAGCGTGGGAACTGCAAGGCATCTAAAAAGTCATCACCACCCTCCCCCAAACTGAAGATAACATTAGTGCTACCTCAGACCTACCCTCTGCTCATAAACAGTCAAAATCCAGGTTGGAATGGGTCATTACAGCACACCTCTCCCTGTAAGCCTTCCCCACTACAGGGGAGGTATGGACTAATTTTGCCACAAGCCATCCCCTTGCACTGCAAGAGAGCAGGTGGCAGGGCTCTGGGTTAGGAAAGGCTGGTAGCTAGAGGGAGCTTTCCTTGGGATGCAGGCAAGAACTGAAGGAAGCAGCAGTAATGCAGGAGGTGATTCTGTGCAGTGCCCAGCAGAAATAAGCAACCAGTGCCCTTGGATTTGCTCTCTTCCCTCTGCAAGGTATGCACAAAAAGTCCATGGAGGTAAGCAGGAAGGCAGAGAGCCAAGAGAAGCTGCCAGATGGCTGGCGAATGGAGCAGGAGGAGGAGGAGGAACTCAAAGGGAAGCAGGCCAGTTCCCAGAGGGGCTCCGATAAGCTTGGGCCTGCAAAAGACTCGGAGGACACAGCCATCGACCTCTCCAGGACAGCCAAGCACGAGAAGAGGGGTGTGCTGAGGCAGTACATCAACGGGGATCCCCCTACAGAGCAGAACGACAGGGACCACTGAGCTTGGACTGCCCTGGAGGAGGGCAAGACCTCACAGCACCCTGGCGAGATCATAATATATATTGATTTATTGGTATATATATTTTTTTCATAAATAATGGAACTTTTATCTGAATTCAGGGCATTTTAAAACTGGGCACACACATCCCCTTGTCCCCTCACTTTCAAGCACTTCACTTCTCAGCAGAGCCAGGGTGGAGGGTGGCAGAAGGGTCCCAGTGTGGCCAAGAGCAGTGTGAGGATGGGAGTGCATTGTGGTCAGCACCAGTTGCTGCTGGGGAGGAGCCCCCTTCCCCTCTGTGCTGGGACCACTTCCTGGGCTAGCCAGGTGCACAAAGAGGAGTTGCTCTCTCCTCCAACATGCAGGTGCAAGGATGGTGCAGGAGTTTAGAGACGCCTTCTCCGAGTGCTTCCACCCCTGCACAGCGGCTGTGTGCGAGTCCTTCCACACCAAGCACACAATTCTTCCACCTTGAGGAGCAGCAGGGTTTTTAAACATGGTAGGATTCATCCTCAAGCTGGTGTAACTTGACAGGCAGGTTTATACTCCCTGAGGGTCTGCCCTGCCAATGCAGCCTTATCACTGGACTTACACTGTGTATCTTCCTTAACTCATATTTTGGAGAAGGAGGTAAGGATGTTTTTGTTTATGCAATGATTTTTCAAGTGACTCTTGAATGTCACTTGCCACACTATGCATGATAGAACAGACCTTTTTGAAAAGCAAGCCATGCTACCCTGGAGCAATTAAACCATTTTGTGAATTGACATAAGAAGATATTTTGTAATTGTCTGTAAAAAGTGTTAATGTCAGAGCTGTTTCTTGGTTGCCCTATATTTATGTCTAAAAGCACTTTAGTAATCTGGATTTTTGAATGTGGCTCTTCCTGTATTGTCCACCATTTATTTATTACACATCCATAAATAAAATCGTGGTGTATCTTTGGTTTTCATGCTCTGTATTGCAATTTATACCTTCCTTTGACACATCTCATGGGAGTTGTTGAACTGGCCCATGCACATGCCTCGACAGCTCTCCTGGAACACCTCCAGTTTCATCTACCAGCCAAAACATAACGGAAAATTGTCAAAAGGTTTCATTAAAATCTGAGTAATCCCAATTTGGAAAGTTTCCTAATACAGCTCAGGGTGTGTGTGGCCAGGTACTGATGCTGTCTGTCACCTGGTTGTGTCTCTGCTACTGGGCCTGGCTGCTTTGCACAGAGGCAGCCACAGGCTATGCTGGACAGGGGGAGAGTGGGGGGATAGTTCCTGGGAAGAGCAGAGCAATAAGTGGCATGTGCAGATTTCCTGCCTTTCCCCTCCTTTGCTCAGCCAGACCCCACCAGGCCAGCCGGGGAGAGGGGTAACATATGCATGGCAAATACAGCAAAAAAAACCAAAAAACGTTTGCTGGGGGGGCTGTGGGGAGCACGGTTCAGGAAAGGACCAGCCAGGGCTTATTGCAGCAGCAATTAGGCTCACTGAGAGCCGAGACTTAGCACATTGGAGGCCTAATCCTGCCTGAGCAGCATCTGCAAACCTTTTATTTGGGCTGTACCACGCTGGCACTAGATGCTTCCAATCCTTTTTTTTTTTCCCTTTGGTCTGCCTGCGTGCAGATGGCCTGGCTCTTTGCCTTGTGCTGGCTGCAGTGCTGTGAGAGCAAGCACGTCACCACCATGAGTGCTACAAGGGGAGACACTGTAGTTCCATCACGCACGGGGTGCAGACCACTCATGCTCCTGGTAGTGCCTGGTGGGCTCCCAGCTCTCACCACATGCTGGGAAGGAGAAGCCAAAGGAGGGCTACCGGCCCGAGGCACTTTTCGTGTGCTGGGAAGTGATGGTGGGGTACAGATGCTGGTGGATGGCAGTGACTGCCTAGACTCAGCTCCTGGTGACAGGGTCTGATGGTGCCTTCCTTGGAGGAGGAAGTCACTCGACTCTCAGCTGCCTGTGCTAATCCTGCCAGGGAAGTGTTCACTGTTCTACAATGTCACTACTTGGAGCAGCAGAAAGAGTAAGGCAGCACGTTCTTGTTGCTTCAGGTTTGACCCATCCTGAGATCAGTGGCAGCCAAACACAGCCACAACTCCTGCCAGTGCTGGTTCAGGCCTGGGCCAGTGACAAGACTGTGACAAGAGAAACCCTGATGTAAGGCAATGACTGCCACTTGCACACATCTCCACTGCTGCCCATGTGAGACCCCACAGCTGTCCTGGTCACCACATCAGGGGCTGGTGCCATGAGCTCCCCTCTGTAAGGAGCCCTGGGGGTCCCTCAGCCACAAGTGCTGGGCTTACTCAAGCAGGAGATCCCTTCCATGTGGCCCAGGCAAGAAAAGTCAGTAAATTAAAAGCCAGTGTTCAGGACATGCAGATCTTTTCACTGACTGGAAGCTGCCTGTCAGGCACCCGGGGAATGCAAGGGAGTGCTAGGAGTGTCCCAGCAATGGGGCCAGAGCAGAGAAGACTGCAGGATTGCATTTGCGGAAGCATCTTCACGGTGCCATTTTCGTACAGCTTTAGCAATATTAATTTCTAACTGTGGCATTTTGTTTCGGCCAATTCTCCCACGCCACAGGCTGGATTTTCAGACGGGGAGCTCAGGGAGCGAGTCCGAATGCTTTGTAAGCGCTCCCTCGTGTGGAGCAGGGCGATGAGACACTGCGAGCAGCCCAGCAATGGGGAAGGCTGGCTGGAGCCGTAGAGGCTACTGGAAGCCCCGCTCCTTCCCCTTATTCCCCCAGACCCTGCGGGGGCGTATCCGGACGTCTGCTGTGGATGCAGAATTCAAGAATCCTGCAGGGTTTGTGTTTCCTTACTCCCACCTTGCATTCCCAACAAGCACTTGGTACAACAAGCCGTCTCTGGCGGAGAGCTCAGGCACTGATCAGAGCCTCTGACCTTCTCCAGAGTGGTTCAGGTACAGGCCAACCCTGTCCTGGGGTGCATCAGGCCCAGCATCGCCCGCTGGTTGAGGAAGGGGATTGTTCCACTCTGCTCTGCACTGGGACGGCCTCACCTTGAGTGCTGGGGGCAGTTTTGGGCACTGCAATGTAAGACAGATAACAAAACTGAGGCAGGAGCCTTGTGAAGAGCAGCTGAAGCCACTTGGTCTGTTCAGTGTGGAGGAGGCTGAGGGGAGACCCCATCACAGTCTGCACCTTCCTCACGATTAAAGCAGAGGGGCAGGCACTGATCTCTTCTCTGTGGTGATCAGTGACAGGACACGAGAGAATAGCTCTAAAGCTGTATCAGGGGAGGTTTAGGTTGGATATTAGGAAAAGGTTCCTCATCAGGAGTATGGCTAGGCACTGGAACAGGCTCCCCAGGGAAGTGGTCATAGCACCAAGCCTGACAGAGTTCAACGAGTGTTTGGAGAATATTCTCGGGCATTCTCTGTGATTACTGGGGTTGTCCTGTGCAGGGACAGAAGTTGGATTTTGATGAACCTATGTGCTCCCTCCAACTCAGACTATTCTATGAGTCTGTGATTTCCTAGGTTAGTTCAGCACTAACACCAATACAAATCCATTCTTATAAACCAAGTGCACGTGTCCAGCCCCCAAAATCTCCTCAGGCTATCACTGGAGAGGTCACCGGCTCTGCTCCGACTGCCGTTTCCCTGCGATCCCACACTTTGCTGCGGTGAGGCTCGCGGGGGGAACAGAGCACCAATAGCCCCGCCCGCCTTCTCGGCCCCATTCCCATCTTTCCCACCTTCCGCAGGCTCTGGCTGCAGACTGCTGGAGTCTGGGGGGGGGACGGGGCCAGCGTCACCGGGTGTCGCTGCCGCCGGCACGGCACGGAACGAGCGCCGGAGGGCGGCCACCCCAGTGATACAGAGGGCTTAAGTCTTAAGGGTTAATTGCTGACTGTGAGTACTACTGGTACTGTTAAATTTTGCAGCTGCTTGCTAGACAATGTATACCGCTTGCTTAACACTTATTATGCTTGCCAAGCAGAAGGGAAAAGATGTATGGCCATTGATAAGAAAGGAAAAGGAGGTATGGCCATTGATAAGAAAGGGAAACCGGGACCAAAGACCCTGTTTTCGGGTTCTGAAACCAGCTCAGACCGGCTCTGGGCTTCGGACTTGGACTAGGAACTTAGAGAGCAAGCGCAGGGAAGAAAGGTAAAAAGTTCATCTGAGGAAGACCTTTACTTCATCACTAAGTGGCA
>VZTZ01038833.1:171055-187711 GCA_013400955.1 Drymodes brunneopygia
GGCCGACGGCATCGCGCTGCTGGCCCCGGCCCTGGCCTTCAACCTGGGCTGCGACCCCTCCGCCGCCGCCCACCTTCGCCTGCAGGTGAGCCGAGGCCGGGCACCCCGGGCACCGGGCCAGCGGCAGCCGCGGGTCACGTTGCGCCCCGTCCCTTCCGCAGAGGTACGAAAGGACCGGCGCCGCGTATGGCAAGGGCAGCCGGTCCGTCCTGTCTGTGCCCCCGTTCGCCAGGGAGCTGCACCTGGACATCGTCTGCTCGCCGGCCTACAGCACCCGGGGAAGCTACGACTCCATGCTCTACAGGCACTTCGAAACACCACGGTGAGCTGTGCGTGGCGGACACTCGGGGCGGGCTGAGATACACTGTGTGTTTGTGCCGCACGCTGGGGATGTGCACATCGACACCCCCAGCGCAGGTGCTGTGTAGTTTTAGATTATCCCCTTGCATTGTCCTATCACAAGTGTGCTTTGCTTGGACATAACAATTCCTGTCCTGTCCTTCAGAAGTCATCTTCAAGTCTCCTGCCTTATGATCCACCATCCATTGCCAAGGGCTTGCAAGTGCTGCCCACAAACCTCCCCTGTGGGCCGTGTTTGTATTCCCAGTTTTCAGTTGAGTAGTCAGGAAACTGGATGTGTTGCCGTCTTCTCTTCTGACATCTGTGCCTGAGCATCTTTCATATGGCCGTCAAGGCTATCTATTATAACTATCCCCAGCTGTTCCATAGTTAAGGTGGAGATTTTGTCTGAATGAGACACTCTTAACAATACTCATCTTCTGTACCATTCCCAGAAGGCTCCCCTTAGTAGTCTGGATATGCCTGGTTCCATCCAGTGTGTGCCAAATCTTTTGGTGGCTATTGACGGTTTTATTTACAGGGAAGGAGTGAGTCAGTATGAATAGTTACATTATTTTCTGTAAAAACACTTGTGAGGCAGGGCAGGGAGGGCACACAACCAGAAGGATTTACTCTCTTTCACTGGTGAAACTCTGGGGGTTTTTTTTGTAGGCTGGTCCAGGAGGGAGACATCCTGTGTATTCCAACATTTGGAAATGCTGAGTTTATAGAACTAAATGCAGACAAGTTCCTGAGGTAGGTGTCAACAAACTCCATTACTTGGTACCAGAAGAGCAGAGATACTTTTCCATGATTGACTCTCTTTAAATCAGACAGTCTATTCTATTCTGATCTGTCCCAGGATTTTGGTGTTTTATCTGTCTCTTAATATACTGGGAAGAGAGAAATGTTTTTGTTGGATTATGGAGGACTGCAGCTAAGAGGGAGGCTTCTGTTAGCTCATTCAAATAGGAAGGAAGGGAAGAAAGGAAGAAAAGAGGTAGAGCAACTGATGGGGATAAAGAGTGAAGAGGAAGGGGTGGCCTGAGGACAGTCAGAGCTGCATCAAGAAAGCGAATCAGGAGCTGGGCTTCTCAACTTGTTGCAAACAACAAAATGTGAATATAAGGCCTAGGAGTTCATGTTAGATTAATGTCCTTTCTGCCTTTCTTGGTTTTGCTTATGTAGCTTTGGAACAGTTGTGCTAGATGAAAGAAGGTCCCCTTTGTATCAAAGTAGGGGTGCTCACAATGGCATTCCCAGCATTCACATTGGCTGATCCTTGTGAGTTCTGCAAGAGGACGAGAGTATCTCTGCTTACCTGTGCTTTTCAGCTGTCTTCTTGTTGACATTTATGTTGTTGCTTCCTTCACGATCTTGGCTCAGCAGTTTTGAGTGTTTGTTTTTTTCCCCTTAGGTGGCCAGAGCTTTATTTCAAGGTGAAGAAGATTGTAGGCATGGTGGAAGGCGAGCAATCTGAGGGTTTCCTGGTGGACACCCAGAACACGTCTCTCTATCTGGTGAGAAGTTGGTAGAGAGCAGGGAGAGGAGATCTGAGGCTGAGCTTGCACTGTGGATGATGAATGTACCCGTGGAGCCTTGTGCCTCCTGCCATTGGAAAATGACATTTCAGGACAGAATTTGTCACTTGGCACCTGTCTTTACTTGGGTGGTGTTTTTCCTTTCTCACAGGTGGGTTCAACAAACAGCACTGTCCCATCTGCCCCAGCCTATAACAGCAACGAGTTCTGGAGCAGTTTGTTTCCTGCGGGACTTTCTGACGTCGTGAAACAGCTCTGTAATGCTCTTCGGCCTCACCTGAACCGTCGGTGAGTTAGAATTCCTTGGAGTGAGCCCTGTAAGAGGTGAGACCATAGCCACAGGGAGACCTCCCTGTCTGTTACAGGGCCAGTGCACTGAGCAGCATGGGCAGCATTCTCCTCTCGGGGCCGAGCGGCAGCGGGAAGCTGATGGCTGTCAGAGCTGTGTGTAGCTGCCTCAACCTGCACCTCTTCAAGGTAATTCCTCCTGCGGCCAGTGGATTGGTGGATTTATAACACTCAGAGGATTATGGAAATGTTTTTTAAGCCAGCCCTGCCAACACCCCTGCTGCAGCCATGACACGAGCTTATCTGGGAGCTACTTCCATGTGCATGTGCAGACAAGTGAGGCGCAAATGATGCTAGGATCTACTTTAGCTGAGTGGGAAAAGCAGCCCTTGGTTTCATGCTAGCAGGTGTACCAGACCTGCCTCAAAATCTCTTGGGATGTAAAACAGCTGCCCTGTAACTGTGTTCACATTCACCACCACCCCCCTGCCGAGAGCAGGGAAGTGGCAGGTGAAATTCACTGGAGTTGGTTTTATGTGGAATATGATCCAGTTCAAGCTGACTGTCAGTATTAAGAATTTGGTTTTATGTCAATGACTCCAGGAAAACTTATGCTCTGCTCTTTATATGTGTAAAAAAGTCAGATCACATTTTATGAAACAAACTTGAGAGTGGGTGCTGTTGCTGTGAAAATCCATGTCTTGACACAGATTGAATATTGTGCACAGTTTTGGTCTCCTCATCACAAAAGCATGAAACTGAACTGGAAAAATTCAGAGGACACTGGGTAAGATCAGGGGTCTAGACCAGTTTCTGTGTGGGGAAAAGCTGAATAAGTTTTTCAGCCTGAAAAGTAAAGAATTTAGGGAGAGTTTGATAGATGTTTTTACACGATCTTTCTGAAAGAGTTTTTTTACAAGAGCTTGAGTGGTCAGCAGAGCATGGAAGGTGTTTCCAGCATGAGGCCTGTGACTGTCAGATGAAGCTAGTGGGAGCAGGCAAGCTAAAGGAGAGGTTTCTCTGTGTAGGTGAGAGTATTTGGATGAGAAATATACTGTTACAAAATCGCATCTGACTGGGAAAAGCCCTTTTGATGGGAATGGTAGGTGCCTGGATGGCCAAAATGAGGTCTAGCACCTGGCTCTGTCCAACACAAAAGGTTCTGGGAACCAACAGTCTCTTCACTGACTTGTTAAAATTGCTATTTTCCTCCAGCATACCTCTTTTGTTCACTCTGATGGTCGGGGATTATCCCATAAATGCTTTCATTTCCTTGAATCTGTAGAGTTACATTTGCTAAAGTGAGAGGAAGTCATGTGCTGACTTTTCTAGGAGACTTTCTGAAATTCTGAAAGGACATGGAAGAAGAAGAAAAATGGAAAGAATAGGGCCTGAAGGCTCCTCTTCTTGTGGAAGGAAATCGTGGGCTTACTCCTTTTCTTGGTGGATATTTTTGGAGTAAACTCTTCTCCTGTTCTTTTCTTTCCAAGTAAAGCTGTAACACTGGGTCAGTGGAGGAGGTAGATAGTGCCTTGGCCCAGGGCTGTGCAGCTCATCTGGACATGATCCTTTGTGGTGCTGAGCTCTGACATTCCTGCAGATGTGCCACACCTCTTGGGATCCAATGCAAGGTTGCAGGGATTTCACAGGACCTTCAGATCCATATTTAGGATGTGTTTGGGAGCACTCTGTCACTGCCATGTCCTGTCACGTGGCTTCAGGTTCTAGTGGGGCATGTGTGCAAGGCTACAGCTCTGGTTTCAGCATTGTGGGCTGCTTTTAAAGACTACCACACTTACTGTTGAAGAGAGAGTTAATCTCTGTCCATCTTATTCTCCTACCCAAAAGGGGAGCTTTTACACTCTCCCCTCCCTTTCTTACTGACTGCAATGCTTGCACAGCCATTCCACCTGCTCTTCGCTTTCTCTGACTATTGTGTCTGCTGTTCCACCAGGACACAGTAATTCTTCCCCACTCTAATCTCCACCACTTAATGATAAACAGTTTTGTGTCCTTTCTCTCTGCCTTTTGGTACTTGCATATAGATATGCTGCCATTAGGTCTGCCACAACCCTAGCTCCTGGGTTTTCTCTATAGTACATGGAGCACAGTAGCTCTTCTGCTCTGTGTCCCTGTCCTTACCCTCAGCTCAGTAGATCTTGAGCTGTTTTCCCCTGCTTCAGGCTGTCTTTTCCGAGGATGAAACTCAGGGAATCTCAGAGATGGTTTGGCTTCCCCCTGGACAACCTCACAGCACTAGGAGGCAGCACTGCCTGTTCCCAGGCTGCTGTTCGAGGCTCACCAGTCACCTCTCCCTTTGCATGACTTCATCAAGTGTTTGCTTTGTAAACAGTGTCTGGGCCTCTTGCCACCTATAACTTCCCCCAAAACATCCGTCAACTTTACCTTCCTCCTGCACTTTGAGCCTGTCAGGCACTGTTGAGCCACTTTGTGCCTGTCTGGCATTCTGCTTGAGTTGTTTCCTGGGCGCCCTCCTCTACTCATTGCAGTGTTCTGCAAGATACTGTGTTCTCCCTGTCTTCCACAGCTCTCACCTCCCTTCCAGCTTAGGTTGCTGAGCTGTGATACCCATTGTATCAATTTCTCTGGCCCCTTTGCCTCACCTTTTTCAGATAAGACCCTCCCGCCCACCTCACCTCTTGCAGAGGAGCAAGAAAGAGACATTTATCCGTGCCAAGCCATCCTGAATGTGCCTGTTTTGAATACGACCTGAATGTGTCTCTGGGAAATACCGACTTTGATCTCCTCTGAGCTGTGAATTGCCTGTGGAAAGCTCTGTGGAATGTTGTCCCAGGCCCCCCAGCTGTCCGTGTTGCAATTGTGTTGTGTGGTGTGTCTGGCAGGTTGATTGCGTCAGTTTGTGCAGTGACACCAGTGCAGCCACAGAGGAGAAACTACAGGTGGCCTTCACCCAGGCCCAGCAGTACCAACCCTGTGTGCTCCTGCTGAAAGACATTGAGGTGCTTGGCAGAGACCGAGACGGGTTCGGAGAGGATGCCAGGGTCATTGCTGCTCTGAGGCAGCTGCTTCTGGACAGAGACCCAGCACTGAGGTATGGACTTCGCACGTTTGCTGTGGGCATCCGAGGTAGTTGTTTGCTTCTGCCAGTGGCCTGGCCATGGGAGAGTGAGTTGGCATATGTGATGGCAGTGTAAGAGGGTACTTCCACAGAGCTGAGACCATGCACTGTCCCCTTTCTCTCAACAGCCACCCTGTCCTGGTGATTGGCACAACCTGCAGGCCCCAGCATGTTCCAACAGATGTGCAGACTGCTTTCCTTCATGAGGTGAAGATCGAAGCCCCTTCAGAGGAGCAGAGGAGGTTGATGCTGAGCATGCTGACTGCCAGCCTGCCTCTGGGCAAAGAAGTGAACCTGTCCAAGCTGGCCCACAGGACTGCCGTGAGTGAAACCACAGCAGCATGTGGAGATGGGCAGGCTGGGAGTGCTGGGCCAATCTCCCCTAGCTGGCCTTGGAGAAAAGGGGTAATTCCCACAGCCCAGACAACTTCTTCAGTGGTTAATCCTGGTCCTCAGACATCAGCTTTTAAATGCAGATTTCTAGTGCCTATGGACTCCACACCTGTTGCAGAGGTGTTGGCTGATGTTCAGCTCTGGTATTTGAAAATAAATAAGCTTGAGTCTTTAACCAGAGGCTCAAGAAACAGCTATGCAAGGAATTTTTCCCCGTACCTTTTATGACCTAGGTGTAGCTGTGGTAAGGAACTGAACTGATGCTCTCTGTTTCCACATTCACAGGGATTTGTGCTGGGAGATTTCTGTGCCTTGTTGTCCCACAGCAGCCGGGCTGCTTGTGCCCGCATCCAGGCCTTGAGGTAGCACAGGCAACACAACGGGGAGGGCAGGGGCTGCAGCCAGCCTGATCCTGCCAGTAGTGGGGCAGAGCCTGACTCCTTTCCTTTTCTTTCCTCACCAGTTTTCCCGGTGGACTGAGCAAAGAAGTGGAGAGGGATTTTTGCACTGCTGGGTTCCCGGTGCTCGAGGAGGATTTTAGTGCTGCACTGGACCAGCTGCATGATGCCCACTCGAAGGCAGTGGGAGCCCCAAAGGTGGGATGCTGGGGCACAGGGAGGGAGTGGGCTCTGCAGAGCTCTTGCCTCAGGGTGCCCATTGCAGATCTTGCAGGGCTATGCTCTTGACATGTTGCTTCCTGCTCTGTCCTTCCATGTATTCCCACAGCTTTCGGTGGGAAATAGTCTTCTGGACTTTCCCCCGTCAGTTTTTACTCTCTTGGCTTGGAATTTGTCAGGGAAGCTCTTACAGTGCTAATTGGAGACCAGTTACTTGGCTGGTGCTGGAGGGGTGCCAGCTGTGCAGCTCAGCCTTTTGAGGGACAGACCCTGCCTCACTGAGGTCTCCCCAGCCGCTGGCCTGAGGGAATAGAGAGGCTGTGGCACAGGCTAGTGAGGGAGTTCATTCCCTCACTTGATCCCTGGCCTTGGATGTTCCTTGAGCTGGCGTGGCCTTTTCTGACAGACAGTTTGAAGAGCTTGGGGTTCTTCAGGGAAGGTGACATGGAAAGTCGAAGAAAGCAGTCAGCTTCTTAGGAGGGGTGTGATCTGCCTCCAGCACCCAGGGAAGCAGCATTTGGGGTGACTGGTTTGTCTGGGTATTGTGGTGTTAGGACCAAGCAAAGTGATCAGAACCTCTTTTCCATGCCTGTGAGTGCAAACAACTGAGTTCAGCACAGGACAGGAAGCTTTGACCTTGGAGCAGTTCTCTGGCACCTTCCCCAGCTGCCCATTTAATTCATGAAGGGAGTTCTGCTTTAAGGTATTCACCAAGTTTGCTGTAAGACAAATAGAGCACCAGATATGCACCATAGAGCATGCTCAGCAATGAGCTGTGTGAATGGGAGCTATTTTTGTTTGTATTTTACATTCCTTTCTTTGATTTCTTAGTAATCGGTTGTGGTCAGGAAGCCCATTAGCAGACCTGGATACTCTCAACATACATCACTTTCAATTCCCTGCTTGCACTTTCTGGTTAGTCACACATTTGTCTTCTGTTACAGCCTGAACCTTCTGGAGAGAACTGATTCCAAACCTCCATTTGTTAACAGTGTCTGCACCATGTCTTAGACTTACAGTGTGCTCCCCTGAAAACAGCCTTGCTGCAGTTTTCCAGCTCCTGTGCTCATGTCTGTAGAGCCCTTTCTAGTGAGGCAGGATAAGCAAAAGTGCAGAGGATTGGGTAGCTTTTCCATTCATTTTTACTGCAGAAGAAGGGCCTGTGACCTTTTGCTTTAAAAGTTTTTTTTTCCTGAACATCCTTGTTTTGTTTGATGTGATTTTCCTGGTGGTCTTGCTGTACAGCTAAAGAAATAAAATGAGATAACATCATCTCAAGTAGTGAAGGAAGGAGATGCAGATTGGCTGAGGGGGAAAGAATTTTGCCCTAACCTATTTTTAAACTTCCCACTTGTTCTGGCACCAACAGCCAGCAGCTGGCGGGAAGTGTTGTGGAGCTTTGCTTTCTCTGCACGTTCCCAGGAGAGCTGCTCTGACTTTCAGGAGGGTGTCATGCAGGCTGTGGCATTCCAGCTATTCCTAAAGCCATGAGCAGAGCAGCAGTGTGCTCTGGGATAGTTTTGCTCAGCACAAAATAACCCAAGAGGCATTGGCTCACCCATCTCAGGTTTGGTGTCTTCTCTCTGTTCTCTGTGACCCCTCACATGCCTGCAGGTGACCCCATCCCTACCTGTTTCCTGTGAGCATACATGGACTTTGTTCTTGCATCCCCCCTTGAGTGTTCCATACAGTATCTTACAGAATGTCTGTCCCTCACATCCTCCTTGCCATCACAGAGGTCCTGGCAGCCCAGGTTCTGTCCCTCTGCAAGGTGTGAAGCCCTTGCACAGTTTCACCCCCAGAGGGGACAAGGTGCCCTGAACACAAGTCACTCATAGTTGCAAGACACAGATTTCTTTTTTTTAATTCTTTGTTCTTTCTTATTTTTATCTTCCCGCATGCATCCCAAAGGCTGTCTGCAGCAGGATTCTCTCCTCTCAAAGCTGCATGCAACCCTGGCAGATATTTTCCCTGGGGTATTTTTGCTGACAGATGATACGAGGAGCAGTGGAGGATTGGAGATGAGGTGCACTCTGTGAGTGCAGCATGCCTGGGGACATGTTTGTACAATTTGTTTTCTCCATTACAAAGCTCAGAAGAGGGGAAGTGTGGATCCTGGAGCAAGAGCTGCCCAGATGTGCTCCTGGCTCAGGAATTAAGTGCTGACAAGGATTCTCCCTCTCTTGGCAGATCCCCTCAGTGTCCTGGCAGGATGTTGGTGGGCTGCAGGAGGTGAAGAAGGAGATCCTGGACACTATCCAGTTGCCCCTGGAGCACCCGGAGCTGCTGTCACTGGGTCTGTGCCGCTCTGGTCTGCTCCTGTATGGGCCTCCAGGGACAGGGAAGACCTTGCTGGCAAAAGCTGTGGCAACAACGTGCGCCATGACATTCCTTAGGTGAGAAATGTGGGGGGGGTTCATGCAATGGGACTGACTTCCTCCTGGCAGGGGATGGGTGTCCTCTAACTGGCTTCCTCTTCTCCCTGCCCTGCAGCGTGAAAGGGCCGGAGCTCATCAACATGTACGTTGGGCAAAGCGAGGAGAATGTGCGCAATGGTGAGGATGTGCATCCTGCTCCTGCACGTGGGAAGATGGGGCTTTTCTGTAGTGCTGCAGGGAAAGAGGCAGTGCTTAAAGCCCCCTTCCCAGATCCCACCCACAGCTCTCAGCAAAGGCTTGAACCGAGCTGTCTCCTGCAGCCCCGTTCCCTGCTCCCTGAGCTTCCCCTCCTGCTGTCTGCTCCTGTTGCTCCTGTCCCTGGTGTTCCTGATGGGACAGCGGCCCCTCAGAGACACAACTGAGCCTTGGGGTCCATCCTGCTGGGTGCTGCCTGTCGCCACTCTACTGAGCCACTCAGGCAGGAGCAGTTGGTGGTGATACAGTGGGCATCTGGTTTCCATCCACAGCTCTTCCCTCCTGGGAATGTAGCAGGTCCTCTTGCTGTTGACAGCTCCTCCAGGTTTGTTTCACCTTTTGTGCTCTCTCCTCAGTGTTTGCCAGAGCCAGGGCAGCTGCTCCCTGCATTATCTTCTTTGATGAACTGGATTCCCTGGCCCCCAGTCGTGGGAGAAGTGGAGATTCAGAGGGTGTCATGGACAGGTGAGTGAGCATCAGGTGTCCTTGGGAGAGCAGGATTCCTGCCTCAGCTGTGGGCAGTGCATGAGATTGCCCTGAAAGGCAGAGTCCATTCCACCCCTCTTTCTCTGTTTTTCCCCCTCTCTGCTCCCTGAAGCTTTCAGCACGGCCTGTCTCTTCTCTCTGAGCATTAGTACTGGTGTTTGCATTGCCTCAGGTTCCTGATTGCCCAAGCTAGTTATGCAAACATTTGGTTAAGACAGTCTCCTCCATCTGCTTCTGTGGCTGCCAAGTGCTCCCTTTGGCCTCTCCAAGGTCATCCTTCACACCCCTGCTGTGCTGTCCTCCTATTAGCTGCTGTTTCCCTGTGGTGGGAAACCTTTCAGCTGCTTCTGGTAGAAGCAGAGTATGTACAGCTGAGAGATACCCAGAAACAGCGTTATTTTCCCTAGGCCTCTTCTGCTCTTCTGCTAAGCTGACAGTCCCCATCCAGTCTTCCTCTTCTGAAGGACTGTCTGGGGTTTGGCCTACTATGCAATGAGCCCACATGCTCACTGGCTGTACTAATGGAGAAGCATGGATGGCTGCGTAAGGGCTCTTCAGGGAAGAGAAATAGGAGCTGAAGTCCAAGAAATGGACCTGCCAATGGCCTCACTTCTTCCTCTTTTCAGTGGTGGCTGAGGGAGACACCGGGTGACTTGCCAAGGCTTAGGTCTAAGTATCCTGTCTTGCTCCCTTGCAGAGTTGTCTCACAGCTCCTTGCAGAGCTTGATGGCCTTCATTCCTCCAGAGAGGTGTTTGTCATTGGAGCCACGAACAGGCCTGACCTCCTGGACTCAGCTCTGCTACGGCCGGGCAGGTATGTCACATTCTGTCACATCCTACCCTGCTGCACTCCAGGGGGGTTCCCCAGAGCTCTTCAAGCTGTGGTGAGCAGGACTGTGTCCCCACCATGTTTCCTCTACAGAGACTGTTCATGAAGCCCCCTGGCCCTGTTGCACAGGAAGCCAAGAGGAGGCCCGTGCCTGTGGCTGAAGCAGCAGCATAAGATACCATGGCTTGTTGCCCCCAGCACTCTGGTTACTGGCCCAGCAGCACAGCAGGGCAATGAGGGACCTGCTGTTGCACCAAACTGGTGGCAGGAATTGGTTCCCCAGGGCCTTTTCTGCACAGCTGCCTCCCAGGCGGTCCTCAAGCCTGTGACTTGCTCGTCCTGGAGAAAGGACTTGGTATCTGCTCTTGTTGGACCCTGTGTGGTTCCTGGCAGTCCATTTCCCCAGCCTGCCACTGTCCCTCTGAAGAGCAACCCTGCTCTCCGGTACATCGACTGCTTCAGGCTCTGTGTCATCCACAAAGCAGACAGCAAAAGGAGCTGTCCCAGGGCCACCCTTCAGCTCCTGATTCACAGGGCTGAGCACTTGTGGCAGGTTTGCTCTGGCCTGTTACCAGCTGTCTCCTCTCTGATGACAGGTTTGACAAGCTGGTCTACGTGGGCATCACCGAGGACCGGGAGTCGCAGCTGCAGGTGCTGAGCGCCGTCACCAGGAAGTGAGTGACCCTGTGCTCTTGCAGCAGCCTCCCACCACCCTCCAGGAGGTCACAGCCCTCCCTGGGCTGATGCTTAGCATGCTTCATCTTGGCTTCATGTCTGAGTCCTGGGGAGCACATGAGGTCACTGAGCCACAGCCAGTGCGTAGGGCAGGAGGACAGAGCAATTTCCAGAAGCTGAACTAGGACTGGTTTTTCTACAAGCTGGGAGAAGCTCAGCCTGCCTGTCCAAGTGGAGGGGTTGGTAGAGTTTTCCAGCCACTGTGACACTATGCTCTTCTTAAGGAGCTCAGCCAGATCCTAATGGTGCAGTGAGACTGCAGTACAGCTGCAGGACAAGAAGCTCCCATTTGATTCCTGCAAGAGTTCCCCTGCTGTTGGCCAATCCAAGCGTGAAGGCAGCTCTGTTCAGCTCATTGCCTCTCCTCCTGTGGTGCCTAGGCATGTTCAGGCTGTGATCTGTGTGTCTTCCCGATCACTGAGCAGCAGGGTTTGACTGCTTTTCCAGCTGCTCTGACCTCCTGAGAGCATCTCTGGAGGGAGAAAAGCAAGCCCTGCAATTCAGGTGTAGAGGTACCACCCATCACAGCTGGGTGAGGGGCTGTGACTGCCTCTGCAGGGACTCTGTCATGGATAGCTGTGATCACCTCTGCCTGTGACCATAGGTTAGTAGTAGAGGTGAGAGCGTGGGCTGGCTGCAAGCAGCTTGTCCTGCCCTGTGTCTTGGCCACCATTCCCTCCAGCAGCTGCTGGTCCTGCTGAAGGAGGCTCACTGTCTGCAGCATGGCTAAGATAGGACGGTGTGGTGTTACAGTGGTTTGTACTGTCTGTCATTAAACATGTTCTCATCCAGCCCTGGCATTCCCAGGCATGTGGAGCACTTAATTTATCTAGGCGAGAAGTCAAAAGCCAGTGCCATAAACAATGTTCTAGAGAGTTCATCCTGCACCATAGTTCGGAGACTACTCCCTGTGTCCTTTGTGCTTCCTAGCCTGAAGCCAGAGAGGCCCAGAGAAGTTGTGGATGCCCCATCCCCGGACGTGTTCTATGCCAGGCTGGATGGGAAGGATGCTTGGAGCATCCTTATCTAGTGGAAGGTGTCCCTGCCTCTGGCAGGGGAGTTGAAACTGGATGATCTTTAACCTTCCAACCTAGACCATGCTGTGCTGTGGTGCTCTGATTCAGTTTCCTTTGATCCTGCTTAGCAGGATAGAGGACCTTGCTGCAGAGATGTTTCAAAGGGAGAGATGACTGTTGAAAAAGTAAAGCAAACTCATTAAACTTTTTTTTTGAGCATGCAGAGCACATTCTGGAAGTGGCAAAATATGAGTACTCTGCTTGTTCCTTGCCAGTCACACCGGCTGCCACAGATCTGATCTGTTTCTTCCGTGGCTTTTACAGCTGCATTTTCCTCTCTTGGCAGGTTTAAACTGGATCCTTCTGTGAATCTCACTGCCATCCTAGAAAAATGCCCAGCTCAGCTGACAGGAGCAGACATTTACGCGCTGTGTTCAGATGCCATGATGTGTGCTGTCAAACGCAAGGTGGAGTGGATTGAGGAAGGTAGGAGCCCTGCCGTTACCTGTCCCAGGTGTTGGAGCAGCCCAGAACAGGGGCAGAGAGGAGAGTTACCACTGCTGGTAGCTGGGCTGTGTGAGAAGATCCTCAGCAGCTTTGGGACTACAGTGCTGGGCTCTGGGTTATTGGCAGATGGGCAGTTTCTGCAGATGTGGTCATCTCCACCTCCAGTGCTTGGACCCAGGGGGAAGGAGAGAGACACAGTCTGTATTTATTCTTCTTGCAGTCTCTGATGGCTGAAGAGCGGGCTGCTCCTGTTCTCAGCCCTTTCATTTTGTTTCTCATGAAGGGCTGGATACTGAGAAGTCTGCTCTGATCCTGACTATGGAAGACTTCCTGCAGGCTGCTCCCAGGTTGCAGCCATCAGTCTCTGAACAGGAGCTACTCAGGTACAGACTGATCCAGCAGAAGTTTGCAGCCTCCTAATGCTCAACTGAGCTGGGACTGGAGAACAGGCACAAACAGGCACCTGCCTGCTCTTCTCTGACACCTCCTGGGCCCCCTTCTTTTGAGCCTGAGTGGAAATAGTGTCTGTGCACTTTCCCAAGCCAAAGCCTGGTGGAAGTGCTGCTCTGCTCAGCTAGGAAGGGTGGTTGGTTCTGTGAGGGTCCCTCATGTGTTGGCGGTGTGTTCTGCCTGCCAGGAACATAGCAGGGTGATTTCCTTGGCTGTGGGCAGTGTAGCAGTGTCTTCATGGGTGACAGGCCACTCATTGGGTGGGGGAGCAAGGCTCAAACTGCCTGGTTTGGCAGCAAGTGCAGGGCTGGAGGCAACTGCTTGTTGGGTTGTCAGCCCCCAGTGAGAGACGCTGGCCAGAGGGCAGCAGGACAAAGGGCACTGCTGCTCCAGCTGGACTTGATGTAGTCTCTGAATAAATACATTTTTTTTAGCTCTAGGTGTTCACTGCCTGACATCAAGTTGTTGCTTGCTGATGGTGTCTGTAGGCTCAGGAAGGTCCCAGCAAATGTCTGGGTGGGCTGGGTGGTGCAGAGAAATCATTGTCCTGCAGGTAGGGAGGGGAGTACACCTGTGAACTAGACTGGGCCACTCTAATCCTGTCAGAATGGCTGGAGCCTGTGGTGGATGAGGAAAGCCTGAGGGAGAGGGGCTGGCTTAGCTGGGAGCTGGGCTCCCTCTGCAGTAGGAGCCCAGTTCTTGCTGGAAGCACTGGGTGACAAGGCAATGGAAGCAAGTAGCAGAAATTCCCATTGGATAAGAGGAGAAACTTGTGGCATGGGGGGAAGGCGAACTTCAGCCTTGGAAATACTCAAACCTTGGCTGGAGCAGCCTGGAGCTGCCTTGTCTGCACTAAATAGTGCTGAGCACCACTGGGCCCAGACCCCCCAAGGTCCTGTCTTACATCCCTCTTCAGCCTCACAGCAGCTGCTGGTGGCATTGAGTATCCCTCGCTTCCCAGCCTTTTCAAAGCCAAATAAATGGCACCTGAGCTGTGTGTGGCAGCTGCTGCAGCCACGTGCCTGCAGCTGCCCTCAGCCTCTGGGCAGCCCGACGGGTTGCTGGTGCCAGGTTTTCTCCCACCTGCTGTAGGCACTGAGCCTGCTGACAGCTGGATCCCTGGGCCAAGTGTGGTTGTGAGGGCCTACTCTCTCCAGAGCTCCTCTGCTAAAGGCTGGTTCCACAGCAGCTTCTGGCATGCCATGTGTGAGTCCCCAGCTGGTGCATGCCTGCAGCCCTGTGGCTCTCGCTCTGGTGCCTGAGCGTGTTCAGGCAGGGCTACTCCTGACCGCACTGCTCTGTGCTGCTGGATCTGGGCACCACATCTTCCACAGGCTGGAACGAAGGGAGCTGCAGCCACAGCAGAAGCACTGGTGGAGGCTCCAGTGTGGAGCCTCCCCACTCTAGGAGCTCCAGTGGGGGAGTGGGTACCCCTATATGGCGGCTGAGCAGTGTCAAGAAAAGGAGTCAGCACCTGTTTGGGAGGTGCAAGTGAGAAAACCGGTTCCAGCACACTCCTGTGAGCGGTGCTGCAGGGGCCTGGCTGGGATGTGGGATGTGCAACCACCTGTGAGCCAGCTCCCCCCTCCTTTCGCTCCAAGGGGGCCCCCGAGCCCCACACTGCAGGCATGTCTGGCACCTGCAGCTGGGGACTTGGCGGGGAAGCTGTGCCTGCACCCATACTGTGCTGCCCCAGGCTCAGCACCTCCTTCCACAGTCTTGAGGAGGCTGAGGCTGTCCCCCTTGCCCCATCCCCTGCCCATACAGGGACACACGGACCATGATCAAAGGTAGCTCTAACAAGTGTTCTTAATTAAGGGGAGGGGTCTCCCAGGTGGCTCTCAGCCATGTCCCCACCCCCTGCTTGGACCCACAGCTGCTTGGAGCTCTCGACCACCACAGTCCCATCTCCGTAGCCCCCTCAGCCTGTCTTCTTCACGACATGGATGAAGTAGCAGGGCACGTGGGCCTGTCCCGGTGTGTAGGGCTGAAAGTCACCCAGGACGCTGTGCTGGCACTTTCCCTGGAAGGCACCTTTCAGCAGAGCTGTGAAGGCCTCCAGCCGGTGCGGGTAGTATGAGAGTCGGAACTTGCTGCAAGGAGGCAACGCTGGTTAGGCAGGGGGACAGTGGGGCACAGTGCCAGCCACCCCCCCATGCTAGAAGCCACTTCTGCAGCTCTTCTCACCTCAGCTCTGGGTCTGCCCCTGCTTCAGTGGGGGGGACCTGCACCGTGTAGTCCAGAGTCACCATGTGTGCCTTGTTGTTTACCAGCAGCACTGAGGTGGTGATGTCCTTGGTCAAGTCACTCTGGGAGACCACAGGAGGACATCTGTCTCCTGCAGGGACTCAGTGGCCCCCAGCCTGGGCACTTTTGCCTGCCCTGCCTGGCCCCCTTAGGAACATGGCGCTTGGACAAGGGGATTGGGATGGGGCAGGGCCTGCCAGCTACTGACCTTGTAGTAGATGTTCTTGCCAGGTGGCGCGCAGCCCGTGGCCAGGATGTGATCATAGTTACGGTGGTCAATGACCAGGACACCTCCAGGCCTCACCATGCTGGCAATGTTCCTCAGGGCCAGCTTGTGGTCACTCTGGTCCCCTGGAAACTATGGCGTCTCCAGGCACTGGCTGTACCCCATGGCATAGCCCATATGCCCTTATCTTACCCATAAACACATACACATGCGTACACAGATACCTGCCCCTACCATATTCCCCCATATCTCAGCTTGGAGAACCCACAGCCCCACCCATGGCATGAGCTCAGGCATGTTCTCAGCCTCACCAGGGCAGAGCATGCCACGTGGGAAAACCCACCACCCAACTTCACAGCACAAGTCTGGGTGTGTCTTCAGCCTTGCCAGAGCTGTGACATTGACACGCACACCTCCACCACGACCATGGAACCCAGTGGGCCCACTCATGTCACAGACTGGGGCAGTGGGGCCTCAGCTCCAGCCTCCCTGGTGACGCGCCACGAAACTGCAGCTCCACTGAGTGTAATCCCGTCCCACCAATGCCATGAGTCAGGACATATTTTCAGCCTGCTGGAAGACACTATGCACACAATGCATAGGTGCTCCCCCTCTTCTCCCGTGCCCCTAACTCACCTTTGAAGTCAGGCAGGTGTGCAAAGGAGTTCCCGAGGCAGATGACTGCATCAAACCCATCCCCTGGCTTCTCCAGGTCCTTCTCCAGCGTGAGCCAGTTGGCCTCCTCGATGACTGCAGTACACGGAAATGGATGAGGGCAGGGACACCCAACAGCCTCCCCTGCCTGCAAGACCCCATCCCAGCATCATCCAGCCCTTCCCAGGCCCCTGTGAGTGCTGCCTCTGGCCAGCAGTCAGGCAAGGACCAAGGCTTGCCTCTGCCGAGCAGCTGGCACTGGCAGGTCCCCACAACAAGGCCACCTGGCCAGCAGCAGCTCCAGGTGAGTGGCCTGAGCACTGCGAGGGGCCGTAGACAGTGCGCTGGAGACGGTGTGGGGGGGTGGGGGGAGTCGGTCAGTGTCCTCAGGCCCCTCCCGGCCCCACAGCCCCCGCACCCCATCGGTCGAAGGGCTCCTCCTTGCGCCGCTCCCAGCGCTCCTTCAGCGCGTACTTGAGCATCTTGTCACTGGCGTCGACGCTGGTCACCTGGAAGCCCTCCTCGAGCAGCATGATGGAGTCCACCCTGGGGACACGGCTGTCAGCGGGGCCGGGGGCAGCTGAGGGGGGCGGGG
>VZTZ01038833.1:189050-223917 GCA_013400955.1 Drymodes brunneopygia
CCCCACGCTTGCTAAATCACCCTTCTTACCAGTCCACTTCTCTGCCAGGCAGCCTAGAGAAGAGAGGGGAAGAGAGGGCTCTGATGGAGAGGCAGAGCTCCCCACGCTTAAGCAAGGCTCCCCTGCACTCCTGAGCATTCCTGCATTATTTCAGCCCCTGGCAGCAGCCAGGACTTACTTGTGTCCTTTCCTTTTAGCACATGGTTCGCACAGAGAAACTGGGAGAGATCCTCCGTCTGGTGGTGCCTGTACCAGTCTTCGATCACGTCTTCATACTCCTCTACCAGCACATCGCACTAGGGCAGAGGGGAGTGTGGAGAGCCCAGCTCCAGACACGTGCTGGTGTGGCAGGACCAGGGCCAGGCTCCTGCCACAGGTCCTGCCAGCATCCTGTTCCCAGCAGCCCACCTCTGGACACTCTCCCCCGCTCCACTCCAGCCCCCAAGGTCATAGCAGCCACTGAGGGCCAGTCCCACAGGGCAGGGTACCTGCTTTTTGAGGTCAGCCACCTCAGCAGAGGTCTCGTTCCACAGCTCATAGGGAATGTCCATCACCACCTTGACACCCTTGTGCACCAGGTTGTGCAGGGTCTCAAACGTCTCTGACATGCCCTGAAGGACGGAGACAGGGAGGGAGGGAGCAGCACTGCCCGGTGAGGTGGTGCTCCTGCTGCCAGGCTCCCACCGTCTCCTCCCAGTCAGCCCCAACCCTACCCAACTGAGCAGGAACCTGCAAGCCAGATCCCTGGGTCATCAGCATTACCAGCGGAGAGTTCAAGTCACAGTGAGTCCTCCTCTGCAAACTTGGTCCCAAACCCGAGAGGAAAACAGCCCCTGGTTCCCTCCATGCAGGTGGGAGCCTACCCACCCCCACCAACGACAGTACCCCACATCTGACTTAGGGGGCAGCATGGCCTCGCATGCCAGGCATTAGCAGGGGATCCACAGGATGGGAAGAATGAACCTGGTTTGTCACTCTGGCAGTGCAGGGATGGGTGAGGCACTTTTGGGAGCAAGAACTGGAGAACAGCCCTCACCTTTGCGAATCTGTTACTGCCGCTCCTCTCCTTGTGCAGGTTGTAATCCAACAGCCGCTTGCAGATGTTCTCTGTCACCTCAATTAACCGGATGTCCCTGCATACACAGGAAGAAGGGCTCAGGCTTGGCGTGGCCCCCCTAGCAACATCCAGGGCACAGGATGAGCCTCCTAAACCCTTGGCTCTGGAGGCAGTGACAGTAGCAGGAGGTTCCTGTCCCACTCCTACTTACGACTGTGTGTACTTGACAGCAGAGCCCTTCCCATCCAGGAAGCCATACTTGGTGTCAATCACCTCCTTGGTCTTGCCAGTCTCCTCGAAGGCAGATTTCAGCTCCACGGCCACGTATTTGCACACTGTGGGAAGGAGAGAGCACAAGCGCTTTAGAGGTGTCACTGTTCTGACAGGCAGCGTGGCAGAGCACCTGGGACAGCAGCAAGAACCAGCCCCAGGAACTGGGCACACCAAAGCTGCTGTGAGCACAAAACACATCTTGGCCAGCCAAAGAAATAACCAGGAATGGCTCAGCTGCTTCCACTGGAGAACTCTTGAAGCAGGAGCACCCAAACCAATGCTACAGTGTAAACCAGCTGCTGTGGCACAGCTGGGAAGTCACACAGGCTCAGTTCTGCCTGCAGGTTTTCCCCCAAATGCCTCTACCTCCCTGCCACAAACTGCTCCTTTCCTTTTGGAAGAGGATGGGATCTTCTTGCAATGCAAGTCTGTTGTGGCTCAGAGCTTCTCCATGTGATGACAGCATGTCCCACCTGGTACTGGTTCTGTGCCCTCAGTGCTCTGGGGACACTGGGGCTGTGCTGGGGACCGAGCAGCTGGCAGGGCTCGGGGGGCTGGGTGACAGGACAAGGTGCTGGCCGTGAGCTGCAACAACCTGGGGCTCTGCCTGCAGCAGAGCTGTACCATCAACAGATTTAGAACACAATGCATAGTTATTTTTATAAAACTAAAAAAGAAAAGCTTTATTTCTTCAGTAAAAAGAGTCCAACAGAACTATAGAAACAGACAGCAGGAGAAATATCTCAGGGTTTTACAAGTGGGAATGTGGAGGGATGGAAGCCAGGCATAGTGTGGCCATTCTTCCACCAAAGATCGGGTCCCAGGAGGCTGGAGAAAGCTTGTCCAGTGCTGTGGGGTCCTGTTTGTCAGGACCCACCTCTTCTTCGAGCTCCACTTTAGGAGAAGGGCCAAGCTCCAGCAGGAATGGTCTGACAGCAATGAGCCACTGTCTTCTCCCAGGCAATTATGTGAGTTGAGAGATGCCCCAGGCAGAAAGAGAGCGAGGTGGCTTCTCCAGAGCTCCCACGCAAGCATTGAGAAGCCCCGTGCACATCTCCTGCACAATCCTTTCTCTGCTGGCACCAGGGGCTGGAGGCAACTGTGGCCCCTTTCTCAGGTGGGATGATCATTCCTTCCTGCAGCCCCTAGGAACTCGGGCCTCAAGGATGTCCCCCTCCACACCACACCTGCTGCAGTGTTCCCATACATGCCAGGAGTGCTCACTGCTCAGTCCAGTTATCCAGATGCTTCCTGAAGCTTTTGCTGTACACTGACACAGGTTGCAAGCCTGGGCAGGAAGAGGAGCAGAGTGTGGTCAGCACTTGCTGTAATGCTTCTCTGAAGTGACACTGGTGCCACAGCAAATCTCGGACATCAGCGTCTCCAGAGCTGCTTCCCCGGCAGGGAAAGCTTTGTAAAGAACACCCTATTTATTTAATTTTCTCTTTGCTGTCCAGCTCCACATGCGCCTGCACAGCAAAGACAGAGGAAACCGCACCAAGCAGCAAACGTCCGTCATGACCTACCCTGGATCGCCTGTGAACCAAAGGGATACTCAGATAGGAAGCATCACGGAGACCGAACTGTAAGCAGCACACACGACCAGTCCCAGCTACGAACCGGCAGGCGATCAGTGACTGCCGGGAACAGCGGTGCCCGCGGGCAGGAGACGGGCAGAGGGGGAGCTCGCGGGGGCGCAGCCCCGCACCAGCAACCCCCGGCCCGAGCAGACAGCGGGTGGCGGCCGATCACCCCGGTTCCCCCCGAGGCCCCGCTTACCCTCGCATTTGCTGGGCAGTCGCACCCAGTCCGAGTCGTCGCCCCCCGCCAGCGCCGCCGCCATCAGCAGCATCAGCAACGCTGCACCCACCGCCGCCGCCATGACTCCGCTTCCGGGGCGCGCTCCCGCCCCGCCACGCCCAGTTACCATGGCGACCCCACCGCGCCGGCCAATGGCTGAGGCACGCGTGACCCGCGTGACCAATCCCCGCCGGCCGCCGCCAGCCAATCACAGAGACGCGCGGCCCCCGTAGCCCCGCCCCCGGGCTGTCCCGCCGAGCGCCCGTGTGGGAAGGGGCGCGCACGTGGCTCCCGGCGGCCGTCCGGCGGGTTACCCGCACAGCATTCCGGGGCCCCTCCCTGCCTCTGGATAATTCGGGGTCCCTTCCCATCCTCCAGCTAATTCCGGGACCCTCTCACTCACAGAAATGTCAGCCCCTCTCTCTTGTCCACCCCCAAACCACGATTCCCATCCTGTGCCTCCCCCAACGCACGCTGGGTCTCCTCCCTCCTGCATTTGAGGGTCCCTCTCTTCAGTCTCCAGAATATTTCCAGTGACTTCCACACCCCTGTGCCAATCCAGGGGGACTTACCCTTTGGGCATGGACATTTGCCCACGCCCCAGAGACCTCAGCTCTGGGCAAGGAGGATGGAGGTGAGGACAGCATCAGAGAGCAAGACCTTCAGCAACACCACACGGACAGCCATAAGCAGGGCTGCCAAGGCAGGGGCCGGTGACACTGCAATGGAACTGTGAGGTGATGCCTGCCACAGATACCCCGCTACCCCCACATCCTCTCCAGGCCTGCCATGGGGCCACATCCGGGGAGACTTGGGATCCTTACACATCCCAGAGACACCTCATGCTGTCCCTGAGGGCAGGCTGGCTCTGACCCAGTTTTCCCATTTTCCCACCAAGGTGAAGCTTCCCTCCCTCTTCTCCAGTCCCACAACACTAGGAAAATCCATCCCAACCACCGCATAGCCCCAGCCACACCCCACTGCCAGGGTTTTCTCCCCAGCAACTGACATTCCCACCAGGCAGGGGCCAGAGACTCACCAGCTGTGCTACACAGCTCTGCTGCCTCCTCGTTGCCTGTGGGATGAAAGAGCAGCTGGGGAGGTGCTGGCAGCCCAGCACCAGGTGCATGGCAGGGCTGGCCACAAACCCCTTCCTGTGATTGGGACAGCAACGTTTGCTCCTAGGGCCTCACATCTGCTCCCTACTGGCCCCAGAGGCCCTACCGACCTCCCTTCCTCAGGGGCCACCAGGGCACCTACTAGGCTGGGCAGCAATGGCCACGGCAGGCAGAGCGGGTGGCACCGGGTTCATACCCGTGATGTGGATGGGGCTGGAGCTGTGGGACGGGGAAGTCCTGTTGGCCCCCACATGGCAGGCAAGTTCCCTCTCGCGTGGGGGGTCACTGGAAAGGAGAGAGACGGAGCAGACAGTGCCACCATCCTCCTGGGAGGCCCCATAGGCAAAGGACTGCAGGATGCTACCATTCCCACCGGAGATCCAGACAGCATGGCCAGTGCTGGGGGCCAGCTCACTCACCACGCACACCACCAGCTGCCGGCGCTGCCCAGCCAGCACCATGCTCAATGGCTGGGTCAGCGTAAGCAGTGGCACACCTGCCCTGCCAACTGAGGGAGACAAGGGTTAGAGCCACTGCTTCCCTCACACATCCCACCCAGCACGGCTGCCAGCTCGACAGTGCTCAGCCTTTCCATCTAGGCTGGATGGCACCCAGCCTTTCTGCCTCCTGGGGCTGTCCCGGGGGTACTCACGGGGCAGGAGAGGGAGCAGAACGGCAGCCAGCAGCACCCGGAGCAGCTCCATGGAGCGGTAGCGCACGGGGCTGCCAAGAGCTCAGCCCCAACCCGCAGCTCCAGCTGCGCCGCCCACCGGCTGCCGGGCCGGGGCTGGAGCGGCGCTTCCCCGTCGGTGGTGCGGCCCCGCTGGGATCGCTGCTCCTTCCCGGCCGCCCCACGGAGCGAGTCCCAGACCCGGAGGTGCTGCGGACGGTGCGGAAACCGCCGGGCGTGTGGCACCTCCGCGCTTCCCCCCCCCGCCAAGCCCTGGGAGCGCCCCCCGGCCCAGCACGGCGCTGCCGGCAGGTGAAAAGAAACCACAAAAGAACTCTGGAGCCGCAGGGTACGGCTGTGCACGCGGCACACTCAGAGGGGAAGGGAGGACGCTTGGGACAGGGCTGGCTCTAAGCTGGGCGACAGCTGCTGTAGACTCAGGGGGAGGACGAGCTCCAGTCCTACAGTATCCATGCTGCACATGCACGAGCCAGGCTGGACGTGCCTCTACTTTATTCTTCTTCAGCCAAACGCACCAAAACAAACCCCAAACCCCAGCACCACTGGGCTTGGTGACACCGAACACTTCCAGGACATACCTGGCAGGGCAACCTTGGTTACTTGCAGTCAAGGCTGTGGCTTCACTCAGCAGAACTTTGTGCCACCTTCTTTATGACTGTGTGTTTCACATGTATTGAAATAAAGAAAACCAAAACATGTTCGGTAACTTTAACACAAACCCATCATTAAGGCATACATTTTTCAAAGATTTTTCTTGAAAAGAAGAAGAAAAAAAATATTTTTTTGTAATTTCCAGCATTAACTTCATGCTGTTTTATGATCTCTTCATTCCTGCAGTTTCAGCCAGCACTCAAAGAATTCCATCACTCAACCCAGGAGCTTGGGCAGAGCAGCAATAGTGCCTGATTTTCATATACAACTCAGTAGCTGGTGATTCTTTAGGAAGTCCAAACAAACCAACAGAGCCATCTTGCCTTCCCCTACAGCTTTGCAACCACGCTGCTGCAATACAAACATCAAATTAATCTTGAATTCTTTTGAAGAATCTGAGAATTGACTTAACACCTGAAACTCAGGAACAAGGACGAGACTTGACATGTGCCTCCTCCCTCCAACCACCACCATGTCAAGGACCAAGCTACTCCACGTTGAGCTTTGTTTTTATGTTCATAGCTGCCAGCTCCGCCACAAAGTAGCGGAAGACGTGGGGCACAGGGACAACCTCGATGGCGTCCACCTCGCTGCAGATGGAGCAGGAGTACCTCCTGCTGCTGGTCATGGAGGAGTGGGACAGTTTCTCCAGCACAGGGGACGTCATGCTGCCGCAGCTGGTGCACACATAGGCGACAGAGCCGTCAGAGCAATTGAACAGGCGGTCCTGCAGCAGGAAGGACGTGCCGTGGGCCAGCAGGGCATCCCGCTCCATCTCGCCAAAGCGGATCCCACCTTCCACATTCCTCCCCTTGACGGGCTGGTTGGTGACAGCATCTCGGGGCCCTGTGGTCCTCACCTGGAACTTGTCAGAGACCATGTGGCGCAGGCGCTGGTAGTACACCACCCCCACGAAGATCTCTGCCTCCAGCTCCACGCCGCTGATGCCGCTGTACATCTTCTCTGTCCCAAAGAAGTTGTAACCCGCGCTCACTAAAGTTTCGCCAAAGTATTTCAGAGCAGACTTCTTCTCTGTGAAGGTGAAGGGAGTGGCATCATAGGAGACCCCATGCAGGGCTGCTGACTTCCCTGCCATGCTCTCAATTAACATCCCGATGGTCATGCGGGAGGGAAAGCCGTGAGGATTGAAGAGGATGTCTGGAACCATCCCATTCTCCGTGAAGGGCATGTCCTCGACGGGCCAGAGCTGGCTCAGGATACCCTTCTGTCCATGACGGCTGGCGAATTTGTCTCCAACAGTGGGATTTCGAGGAACCCTCACAGTGATGCAAGCCTTCTTGAACTTCCCAGTGCCACGGTCGTTGCTGCACAACCTAACGTTGTCCACAATGCCCACTTCCTTACTCCTGTGTAGGTGGAGGAACAATCACAGCAAAGGTGTTAGGTGTGCTAATAATTTTTAGTTTTGAAAGGAAAATGAAGAAAGAAACCCAAACCACTTATTAAATGCCTTGGGATAGCTAAGAACACCATTCTTCCAAGTACTACTCTGTAGTGAGGGAACTCAGACTACGTAAGAATTAGGGCAAGGAAGGAGTACAAGGGCATCTTGCAAGTGCTACCACTTTCAAGTGACCAGGTAATGTGCTACCCATGATTTAAAATTAAGATAATTTCAACCTGGTTCATCTGTATCATACTTTGTATCTAATAAACTGCATCCCACTGCCATTTCCTTTGTATTAAGGCAGCAGCCCCTCTCCCTACCACCTATAAGTTCATATCATACTGATGGGATCCCAAAATAAAGAACCCTCTTCAATTCTTTAGCAGAGAGGGAAGTTGAGAGCAGAAAGGGAAGGAAAAGTGTGAGCTTCACCAAAAAGTGCCTTGTTCAGAGGTGTGCTCCTTCTCCAAATGAGCCCTCAGCCTGATATTCCATGTGCCAGGTGTCTGCTGCAGGCTTAGCTGTTATCATGTCCATGGCAATCACCAAAGAAATATCCTCCTGGAATAAGCCAGCTCTGCAGCACACACTGGCTTAGAGAAAAGATGTGACACAGACCTGGGAGTCACCTACAGCATGAACTTCATGCTCTCTGCCACACCATGGCCACTGTTTATGTGAGGAAAAAAGGGAGTATCTGCAGGGATACGGCCAACTGCTCTCACCACGGGATGAGGAGAGCCAGGAGCCACAAGCTGTACTTACGGATAGTACACAGTGAAGGTCTCCCCCGTGCTGAGATTCATGAAGCTGTAGAAGGGATCCCCAGGCTGCAGGATAGACCCAACAAAAGGCAGTCCATCAGCATCCAGTTTCTCCCCAGCGTTTGTATCACCAGGCCTGATGCCAAATACTAAATTATCGCCTGCCCTGCTGGCTTTAAGGGAAAGGTCAATGCTCTCCACCTTGATAACACTTCCATAAGCAAACCCTCTCTGCCAGGAAGATTTATTTACAATCTGAAAAGGAGAAACAAAAGCCTGTTAAAGACTTGTACCACCCTTACTATCAGTCCTCCACATCAGACTCCTTCACAGGATGGCAGGAATTTTTCCTTCTGGTAGCTTACCATTGCATCTTCCATGTCATAGCCACTGTAGGAGATGACAGCCACGATGGAGTTGGTGCCGATGGGATAGCTGTCCATCCCATAATAGTCATACATGCTGGGCCTCACCAGAGGGCTCTGGGGGGTGTGCAGGTGGTACAGCTTGTTATCTGAACGATCCCTGTAGTTGTAAACAGGAAACCCCATGGTCTGCTTTCCTGGAGGGAAGAAGGGAAACTTGGATTTTTTCCTCCGTGTATCTTGTTAAGAAAAAAAGCTGGAAATACCTACAAATTTAGAGGCATTATCAATCTTAAATTAGAATTTAATAATTGCCCTAAGCCCAGCTTCAATTTTCTACAAACCACAATACTCAATTCCTTTCATAGCATTTCATAAGGACTACACCTAATTTTGTTTTCTTTTCTACAGACTTGTTTTCTTTTCTGCAATTTCAAAATCCCCACTAAGGTTGGTGTGGTGTTTCTGGTTTTGCTTACTTGGAGATTTTTTTTTTGTTTGTTTGTAGTTTTTTTTTTGGTTTGGTTTTTTTTGGGAGGATGTGTGTGTGTCTTCTCTCCAGTGTCTCCCATAGGGTGGCACATGTTACATATGTCCAGGCCAAAAAGCATTTTCTTCTGCAGCATTAATATCCTTGAACAGTCATATTGTTACTTGCAGAAAAGTATGAGAAAGAGGTAGTGTTTTAAGGACATCTTTCTGATAATCTGGTCAGAAATTCAATATACTAGAGGCGTTAATCCCCTTGCTCAGGGGCTTGCAGTATCAGGTGCTGCAGCACTTACCCATCTGGCACTGGTACATGTTGCGTGGACTTTGGTTGTGGTCAGAGAAGGGAATGAGATTGGCCACCACACTCAAAATGCTGTGAGGGAAGAGTTCCTGGTGAGTGGTCACTCCAGGCACCACCTCTGACTCCAGCGTGGCCACGTTCATGAAGATCTGCAAACATCACATTGGATAACGCTTATTCACCTCCTTCTTTTAACAGAAGGGAAACAAAACAAAGCTGCCTCCAATGGCTTTCTATCCATTTCAGTTTTAGCTGTGGTTGTTGTCCACACCTTGGTGCATTAGCAAGAGAAATCAGACAGCTGGTAAAGCACCTATCACAGATTACCTGCAAGGAAAGAAAACCTTAAATACAAAACTTCAGTAACGTGCCCTCCTTCCTGTCTCCCACTTCGATAGTTCCAAGCAGACGAGCTTCCCCAGCAATCCACTGCCTGACTGCCCAGGAGCCATTTGGTGAATATGATGCGACACAGGAAGACATGGTATACACAACAGAGCAATCCTTCACCTCAGTTCTTCACAAAGTTAATACTGAGAGCAGATTTCAAGACCTCAGAAAGATCTCTACAGTCCAGCTATGAAATTTACCAGAAATCAGTTTGCAGGAGAGAAAAACCTCCTTTTGTCACCTATTTTTGCTCTTCAACACAAGCTCCCTATTTCCCATCCTCAGATCCTTTGATAAATATTTTCCAAACGCATTTTTGATGCTAGGTACCTCTGTAACATGGGAATATGCAAACCCCACCTGTTCCAGAGTTCCAATCCATTCGTTCTTTCCATAGGACAGGTTTCGGACAGGCCGCACCATCCGGCAAGGGTTGGTGAAAATGAACAACCCAGGATACAGGCTGGGTTTTCCTGTCATTGGGATAAGGACCACTTCTGCCCGTGCAGGAAATCTCTTCTCTTGTGTTATCTGTTGGTGCAATGAAATAACAATCTAGGAACACAAACCAAGTTTAGTTAAACTGCATCCACCTGGTCACACAATGAAACTGTGAACCACAGGTGTAGCCACTCATAAAAAGCGACAGAGAAAAGATCTTGGAAATACTTTTAGAAAAACCTGGACCAAAAAAGACAGAATATGTCTTATCTTACTTTTTCTAAGAAAATGTTCTTTCAAAAATTATAATGTCATAAATCAATAGAGGAAACATATGGATAAAAAAAATATAACACAAAAGCACACTCCTATACTAATATACAGCCAAAGAAAACTTACTGGGTCAGATTAAAAAAAAAAAAAGCAGCCAAAAAAATTCCAAACACGCCTATCTTTTACCACTGCATGTTGAGGATGTTTAGCTAGGAAACATTTCAAACAAGACAACAAACCTTGAAACGGCGGAGGGTTTGTGCAATCTCAGGAGCCAACTCCCGCTCTACCCAGCCCACTATGGAGCCATCCAGCACAACTCTGTAGCACTCTGAGTAAGGTTGGCTTGGAGCTGCATCGATGGGGCTGATGCCTGTGGAAAGAGGGGGTTGATGGAAGAAACAGCCAAAAAAAAAGCAAACAAAATGCAGAAGTTATTTCTGCACTTCTCAGTCCACACCGAGAAACTTTCAGAGACATGAAAAAATTCTTGGCAAAGCCACAGACAGTTCAATGGAAAATAAAAAGACATTTACAACTTAAAATGTCATTCCCCTCCCCATTTTCCTGACTGAAATAAGGATTTTCATTATTGTGGTAACCACAAGTGAACTGCAGTTCAATGCAAATCATTACCAAGTTACTGCTTAGTCCAGTTTCTCAGAGCTTGTACTGTGCAATTCCTTGTGCTTTAGTGAACATCCACACTCTACAGCACACAGCTGAGAGACAGTGACATTGAATTTTACAGCCCTCAAAAGGCAGATGTGCTTGTACAAGCAATGTGTTATTTACCATTAAGCAGAAGCCCAGTAAGTACAACTCAAACTCTATTTCACCTTTTACAACTGAGCAGTGTGCTGTGATGCTGTGGGGAGAATCTCTCCCAGGCACAGGGCTGCAGAGCAGGGGAGTAAGAAAGGAAAACACTTCACTAAACTTCAGGCCAGTGAAACATACCCAGGGAACATAACAGAGGTGGAATGTCTGTCACGGGCACCATCTCAGTGACGATTTCACACAGAGCTGTCATGTGGTTCATCAGCCCGCAGGGCTCACCATCCGGGGTGTCCACAGGGCACAGGAAGCCCCAGGACTCGGGCAACAGCTTGCGGACAGTTGTGGTTCTCATCTGGGAAAACGCGGCCCCTCTGTGTATGCAGCGGAAGTGGGAGAGGTAGCGGATGAAATTCAACTTGTCCCCCACCACACAGAGGCCACTGGCCTGCAGCATGCCCAGGCCTAGGGAACAAAGGTGAGATTTACGTCAGGACCTCATCCAGCTTTAACAAACACAGGATGATGTTACAAGACAGTTTATTATTTTTCACTGACAAACCCTAAAGCTCAAAATGGATCCCAACAAGGGAGGTGCATGTGCACAGGCAACTCAGTGACCTGTAAGAGACCTAGAGACTTTAAATTCCAAGCTATTCCTTAAAATCTAGTTCCTTTTACAAACATGTGGAAGTAGTTGCCAGTGAAGTGACTAGGAATTTGCAGCTGGTACGCTTTACCAAAATTCTGCAGGTTTTTAATCTAATTTCATTTTCTAGTGGGCCCTCCATTGCAACATGGTCATACTGGACACTTCAGGGAAGCATCAGGTAAATCTGAATATACATCAGCAAAGCAGTTTCTGTCCATTTAAGCTCACATGACTAATGGGAAAGTTCTGATTAAAAAATGCCCCTTCTCTGTCTTACATTACACCTTCTAGGAAGAAATAATCTTTGGGAAAGCAAATCAAAATACAGTTGCTGTTTTGGACAATGCTAAATTTCATTTCAACTATTCACCTGGCTAGAGGCTTTGCTTTCATAACTAACCTGTTCTATACTATGCACAATGCCTATGCATTATGCATAAGGCATAAATCTTGCCTTTTTCCTCAACCATCCCTTTCTTCAAACCCCTTTTAGTAATTCAGTTACGGTGTACAATGTCTGCCTACAAGCAGTTGTTTTCAGTCAAGAGCTCAATTTTATGTTGTTCCTCATTCTGTTTTATATGGAAAAAAGAAAAAAAAGGCATCTTAAGCCTGCAGATTTACCTGTTTTAGACCGCAGGTTACCAGTTGCAAGCAGATACTCAAATGGCTTGGTGAGGTCTGGTGCCAGGCTGAATGCCTTCACCAGGCAGTCTGTATTTAGGCTGATATCTGCCTTTTCCGCTCTTTTCTCCAAAATAAACCTAACAGACTGCAGCCAGGTTTCAAGCCTCTCCTACAGTTTAAAAGTGAGAGATTTAAAATTAAAACAGGAAAAGAAAGGCCCAAATTAGAACAACAGTTCTAATCTAGCGCATCAGTTGCCCATACTACAGAATGCCCATGAAATTAGCAAGATGGACAACTTTTAAGGAACAGTTTTCCAGACTTATTTCCAACATTGACTTCACATTCTATCAAGATGCTGATGGTATCATGTCAACACAGAACTGAAAGGAAAACACCCACCCAACAGCTTGGCAATCACTTCCACCCAGAATGTTGATCAGTCTAGCAAATGAAGTACAATAACAATTTCATAAAGCACAGACAAAATCCAAAGCAGAAACTGTACCTATAATCTGACCACAAGAAGAACTCTGTATACACTGTGTCTACTGTATGCTTTAGACTATTTAGGGTCTTAGAATTCAAAAAAAGGGGCTGTTAACTCACTCCCCTGCTGATCTGACAGCAAGGGCTAGGCAGGAAAGCAACTTTTTCTGATCCCTGGTAGCTGTTCCATATAGCACTAAAATGCTGCCCCAAATTCACTTTCAAACCACTCACATAGCAGAGAGTTTTTGACAATCTTTCAACAAAACAATGCTAAAGAAAAAACTGGCTAAAGGAGAAAAGAAGTATTAAAGAATTATGTAGTAACTCAGGGAAGTATCTTATTTGGGGATGAGAACTACTATTCCACAGTGAATTTCATGGGACAGTCAAGCTTCTGAAAAGGACTACTCTCCTCCCAGCATCCTAAAATGAAGTATCCCTATAAACTGAATTGGAATAGATTAGTAGTAAATTAGCTGTTCAAATCAGAAGCATGTTACCAACTTTCTGACCCGTAAAGAAACTTAAAGATGTGGGAGCCACGACCTTACCTTTAAGAACATAAGGAAAAGCTGTCCTGGGGTGAGCACCTCGTGATTCATGAGACTGTCTGGATTATCCTCCATGCACTCCCCTTTGGCAAAAGCATAGAGCTTCTGGGCCATCATACAGAGCAAGTAGAACTTTTCAGTTCTGCTGGTCAGGTGAATGCAGATACAATTGCTGAAGGAAGACAAAGAAGGAGGACAACTACCATGATCTCTTCATCCTAGCTTCATGTTCTTCAAGCTTCTCCTATATAACTGTAAACCAATTTTTTTTGATAAAAAGCATAACAGGCCAAGTAGATGTGAACTACAAAATATTTCTGTTAGCACTATCAGTGTCCTGCCACAGAAACTCCAAATCTCCACTGTTATCAAGATATGTATGGAGAACTGTGGGCTGAGCAATAGTCTATCATAAACAAAAAAGAAAAACCACACCTAATTCCTAAAGCTGGAGGAAGAGCAAACACCTATTTTACCAGAAAAATAAATTTTTAGTTGAATGCCTGCCACACTGACAGTCTCAAAGCCAATTCTTCCCCTGCTTTCTAACTTATTTCATGGAAGATTTTAAAGCATCTCTTTTCTGCCATTTTAAAAAACAAAAGTCATTCAGCATTGACACAGATTGTGTGAAACTGGTAATAAACTGCAATATTTCTGTTCAACAAATGGAGCCTCAAGCAGTCACAGAGCCACCTTTAACATTCTGTTCCTCAACCTTTGTGTTTTTCATCAATGACATCACAAAAATCATATCTAAATAAAAACTGCCGCCCGCTTGTGAAATACTTGTGTCAATCCATTCAAATACATATCATCATAACACTTGCATATATTCCCATAAATTCAACACAATGTCTCTGGATCACACTCACATACAGACCTCAGAAGGAAATCTGCAGCCTGTTCATTGCTGTACCACTCGGGAAGGTTGAGTTTCACTCTGAAGCTCTTTCCCAAGTACTCCAGGACATTTTGCTGTGTCAAACAGCCAGCATCCACCACTGCTCTCATCATCTCAGTAACACAGTTCACATAAAAGGTGTCAGCTTCCCTTCCTTTCACCAACTCTTCAAAAATCTGGTAGTCTGGGAAATTAACTAATGCCTGAGAGACAGAAATGTATCAGATCAGAAAAACAAGGTCATAACAACATCTGTCTACAAAATACAGCTAAAGAACTAAGGCACCCCATGATTTAGGTTTTCAGTGCTCTGGAAATGCCCTTTCATAATGCAAACTGCAAAATGTTGTGGGGGTTGAGGTGCTTAGAGAGTAACGCAGGGGATATTTATACCTTAATAATGATCTCCATCAGACCATCCATGAGCAAAACCCCACAAAACCATGAGAGTGTGACTCTCCCCTCATCCCTTGTCCCTGCAGACACTTCCTCTGCTGCAGATTGAGTGTTCCATTTCAGTGTCACACAGTTTGGATGACCTTTCTCCAACCAGTATAGGAAGGCTGACTGAAAATACTCCAAGTGGAATTAGCTTTTTCTCATTACTTAGAATAAAAATGCTCTGCAAAACTTCTGTATTTATTCAATATAAAAAGCATGTTCATTGCTTACCTTCAGAGCAAATCCCAAGGGGAGGAAGAACAATTCTTTGTGAAAAATGAAATTCACCATGACACAGCCATTTTCCAAGTAGTGAAGGTTCATATTTATTGCAGTGTGCTCATCCTTGACACAGTGCATCACCACCCCTGCAAAAATCACAACACCAGCATGAGCTGCACAAAACCAAGTGGCTGCATTGTTGTGATGTGTCCAAGCAGGTGTGAGAGAATTCATAAGAGAAACTTTGGTATCTGATGGCTGAGAACATGATGCAGATCACTCACTTCAGTGTCAGTGTGCCACTTCAAACAAACACAACAGCTCAACTCAGCTCTTACCTCTGCCCTCAAAAGAGGGCAGTGTCTCAGGACAGCCAGCTCATCTGCTGAAAGGCTTGGAAGACGCAGAAATTTTTAAAAGAAAGACCCAGGCCTTAACTATTCTGTTTGTAACCTTTCTTTGAAGGATAGAGTAACACACAAGCACTGTTCCTAATTGCACTCCTGTCTCTGTGTTTGGGTGGCAGTGCTGCAGCAGTGTTTGCTTCCTAGTCCTGCTCCACGCTATCCACTGCAGGACAAATAAAAATAAAATAAAAAAGGACTATCTAATTTAGCACCGCCTTAAAATAAAACTAGTATGGAACTACAGGGTGTGCCATGGCCCACATGACAAGCCCCACAGCCCAGTCAAATCAGCAACTGGCAACACCTGAGTTTAAAATGCTATTTAACATTTTCTGGCTTAATTCAATTTTAAACTGGTTTTGCTGAGCATACATGACAAAGGAAAGGTGCAGCCAAGAATCTAGTTTACTGTGCTTCATGGATATTAAATCTGCCACCATGAAGTATGGACAAAATCAGTGAAACAAGTTCAGTAGATTACACTGACTTGTACTGAATTTTGGGGGTTTTAGTTACACCTTCCACAGAACAAAAGGCGACAAATATGGCAAAGCCGGGAATAAAATCTCCTTGCTCTCCATGGGCAGCTCAGACAGCTCCCACAAGTCAAGCCCCTACTTCTTGCTTGTACCATCATGGTAGTGTGTCTACCCTTTATTTTTACATGCAGCAAAAAATATTAACATTATACTGTAAGAACTGTAAGAAAACACACTACCAAAATTCAGCTACAGATGGCCACTCCTGTTCGCCCTCAAGCAGTTGTTACCAGGATGTTGCAGGGAACTGCTGAGCTTACCATACTCTGTGAAACCAGGGCCTCTGTTTTTCCACTTGTGTCTTGTCATCGCAAGAGGGAAGTTTCGCCTGGGCATAATCAGCATCCTGATTACTTTTTCTAAGCCATTGATTATAAAGTAGCCTCCCATTTCCTGGCAGGAGAAGAAAAATCATTTCAATATGCTTAGAAACTCAGAACCAGCATTTTGAGTAAAAGAAAAAGATGCCTGTATTATATATGAAAACCGAACATTTAATGGGAAACTGCAAGAGATGATTCAGCACTGCTTCTGGAAAGGCTGCACTCCTTACGAAGGAATTATGAAGCCTAAATGCAGCAGAGCACAAGGAAAGGGACACATGTTCCACAATTTAAAGGAAGAAAAAATACTCCAAGTAACCTTGTGGTCAATGGAACATCTCTGAACAGCTGATATTAACTTTTTAAAATAAATGCTCTGAAGTTCTCATTTTGAGTTTATAAACCAGAGGGATTTTCAGAACAAAAGATCTCTTTCTGGTCACATACAGGCTTACTTCTCTGATTTTCTTATGTCGTTTGCTCTCTCTTTTTTTTTTGTGAGTGCAAAATGCAGCACTAAGGAATTCTGTATTTAATTACAGACAGCTAACATGCTACTGGGGAGACAGGGAAAAAGCTGCACAAGACAACTGGGAATGGAAATGTCTCCTTCAATGCCTGTTCTCCAAATCTTTCTCTCCACACAGTGCCCTTCATAGCACCCTCAGCTGTTGGATAGCAGCTGATAGGTTCTATAATAAAACTGTAGGTATTGGAACCAAACAGATCCCTCTATTCAACAACAACCATGGCTGCAAAGTTCTCAAGCTGCTTTGTGGAGCCCCCATAAACAAGCTGCTTTCAAGAAGAATGGGAAGTCAAACTTGAAACAAAATGTAAATGACCATGCCCTGCAAAGAGGAGGTGACCTGACAGACTGCTCAGGTGAAATGCAGATTATCCTGACCCACAAAATCCCCCTTACCTCTTCCTCCTCATGGTGCTGCATAAGGTCTTGTGGAGAAAAACCACAGAGGTTGCATAGTTTGGACTTCACCATGATTGGAATAAACCCTAAGGGCTGTTTGATAGTCCCTTGTGGCATGTCATTCACTGACCAGCTGATGTCGGCCTAAAACGATACAACACCAACAGCAAGCACGCTAAATTGCCCTTTTAATATTTCCTCCTATATTAATTGTAACTTTTGTACAACCACCGGCAGTTGAACAGGTTTGTATCACTGTAAAATGGTAGTAATAACAAAAAGAAGAACCAGCAGATACATGCATAAAGATTACACTCTGGGAAACAGTCAGCATGGGTTTACAGAAGAAAATCACACAAGTCTAGAGCTAGGTAAAGAAGCTGTTGGGTAAGCAAACAAGGCTGGTGTGGTCTCCTTTGCCATTCAGACCCTTCAAGAGAGCAGCCTAAATAACAAAAGGCAGCCACAGGACAGGAAAGGAAACTTCCGAAGGTTACAGTTTAAAGTAGAAGAGAGCAAAGTTTCTTCACTTAACATGAAAAGCAAGAAAGAAAAGCACACAGGAAAGAAAATTTATTAACAATAACAAGTTCTGGCAGTGGGTCCTGCAGGAGGACCGTGGGAGCAAACAATCCAAACTTTACGTGCAGAATGATGAGCTTTGAAAGTCCTGCAGGAAAGAAACACTGGCACTGCAACACAAGAACATGGGTTCAACACCTGGCAACAGCTAAAATGAATAAATTGGGTCTTAGAAATTACTGGAAAAGGGAAGGGAAATGCTACTGTGCCCCCACTTTAAATCCACAGGGCAGCCTTACACAGAGACTGCTGCAGTCTTGTCTACACCTGAAGTGATGACTAAGGGTCTGCAGCTGCTCAGCAGACTGCGGCTCACTTCTTACCCTAGGGCAGGATGAAACTGAGGGAGGGATATGCAGCTAAAGCAGCACAGTGGAAACAGGGAATGATTACTGACTGCTTTCTGCTGTGCATGGGCAGGGAATGGGAGAGGTTAACCTGTCCCAACACAAGGCAATGCCTTCTCACACAAGGCACAGCAAACTGTTCTGGCCAACTGCTCCAAACATTCCAAAAATAATTTAACAGACAGACAATGGGGAAAAAAAAAGAGATGGGAAATAAATCAGGTAAGAAAAATAAAAACATCTCTAGCTCAGGAAAAGCTAAGATCCACAGGGAATACAGCTGTGAACAATCTGACCTGCCCCACTTTCATTTTCATATAAGGTACTGCACTTGCAGTGGCTTTTATCATGGTAAGGTGTAATCTTCAGACTAATACACAAACAAACAAAAAAAAAGAAGCAAGCAAGCAAAAAGCTCAAATTCCAAGCAAGCATTCCCTTGCACCAGGTGCCTCATGTAAGCAATCAGCTCAGACACAACTACACGATTTTAACAGAAAACAGCAATGTGCAAGCCTTTCACAGTGCAAAGGAAAGTATCTGCTGGGAACGGTTCTTCTCTAGGAAAATTTCAAAGCACTTCAGGAACACATGTGAACAGGAGAGATTTATAGCTCTGGACTTCTGCACGGGAGCAACACTGTTTTCAAAACCTGGGTTCCTGCAGAAACAAGATTTGGATGATGCTGCTCTCTGGGACATGGGTCTACATCAAAGGTCTTCCAAGCTGGCCTGCTGCTTGCAAGAAATGTGACACGGGAAAGGACGGCAGCGGGGCCGATACCATGACAAGCTTAATGAGCGGGGAAAAAGAGCGAGGCAACACACCATCAACACCCCAGGGCCCATGCGGGGCATCGTTTCCTGAACCACCCCCCATGAGACCATTGGGCCGGCAAGGGGCCTTTAACTACAGCACAGGGCTCAGGACAGGGACACGCGTGTGCGGGGCGGGCGGGCGGTGGGGTGCGGCCACTTACAGTGATCCTGCCGCGGTAGGTGCTGCGGAGCCCGCGGCACTCAGCCGGGAACACCCTCCTGTCCTGGCACACCGTACCGGCCGGCACGGCGGGAGGGGCGATGGACACCCCGACCAGCGTTAGCGCCAGCCGGCTGTCCTTCAGCGCGAATTCCACCGGGGGCACATCCTGCAACGGCACCGGGTCAGNCCCCCGCCCAGCCACTTGCGCCCCAGAACAGGAGCCTGGACACCCCATCCCCATCGCTCTCTGCCGCTCCCGCACGCCTGGAATCCCGAGCACCCCTGCAATCCCCCACGTCCCACCGGTGCCGGGGCAGCCCAGGGGTGAGGCCCAGTTCCCGCGGTCCCGCACGGTCACAGGGGGCGGAAAGCACCACAGGCACCCACCAGAAGCATTCTTTGGGGACTTGGCACCCTGGGGACCCGCTGTCCCAAGGAAACACCACAGGCTGCGCGGTTTGCGTGTTTTAATGATGGTTTAGGAGAGATGTGGATAGATGTGAGCCCACCGGAGAGCCGGGAGCTCAGGCATTCGCCAGCCCTACACGCACATGCTGGCGTGAGAGCAGCTGGGCACACGATCCCGGCCACTCGGCAGCGCCCCGTGCACCCCACATCCTCTCAACGCCAGGGCTTCCCAAGGGCTGCCACAGCAGACACTGTCATGGAGCAGGATTAGGAACGGCACAACGTTGCTCTCCTGGGAGAGGGCTGCGTGTGGGGAACAAGAAATGCTGGGAGCAGGGACATGCAAGTGGTCCTGAAGGGCACTGGTCACAGTCACCTGGATGAAATCAGCATCTGAGCCTTTCTCAGACTTCTCTGGAGTTCTCCATGGACTGTGGGCAGCCACCAGGTTTCAGCAGAAGCACAACATGACTAACTCGTATGGGAACAAGCCACATGGGAGTTACCTGAAACCCAGAGTCCAGTGGGACCAGACCCTGCTGGACAACGCAGCCAGAACACCTGGGCCAGAAATTCTTCATGGATGACATGAAGGGATACAACTAAGACTAGGGACATTCTGCAGTATGGTAGGTGTCTTCTGGAAACCCAGCAGTATCCTGAGTGAAAGCTCAGGAAAGAGATTAAGACCTTTTCTATTGACCTTTTAGCTGAAATAAACTAGAAAACATTTATTGTTGTATATTCCTAAAAAAAGAAACAAACAAAAGTCTCACAGGGGCTTGTGAGCATCACTTGCAAAGTACACCCATGGCTGCAATGCCCAGGCCTCAGCCACACACATTCTCTACTCCATCTTGTAGCTAGTATTTTGGGCAAAACTGCAGGCACTGTGCTCTCTGTCCTTTATCATTTACCTTCTGTGCTTTACTTTGGGGGGGCACTTTGAGAGAAGGTGGAAAATACAAGTTTTTCTCTGGAGGATGTTGCTTATTCCTGAAAAACTCAGCAAACAGAGGATTCAAGTGTCCCTGAAACATGATCTCCTCCAAGCCCAGCTGGAAAGGCAGGGTATGAATAGCTGCATTGTTTGTAGTTGTGGCTCTACCACCAAGCATTATCTAAATTTCCCTTTTGAGGAGAAGGATGGGTCAAGCACCCAGGAAATGAGCATTTCTTGGTTCATTGTGATGGGGAAAATTTTCTGTTCTTGTCTGCCCTAGAGCTTATGAGAGCCCAGCTGTCACCTCAGGCACATCCTGGATGACAGAAACTGCTGTGGGATCTTCCCACTGCTGAGCAAAAAAGGTGCAGTTTTTAAGCTCAGCTAAGCTAACATGAAAATGCCAATGAAGATGTGGTGAACTTTGCAAGCTGAGTAACAACCCTTAACATTTTACCTACATTTTACCTTGGTGAGTTACCCCCACACTTCACCTGGACTGCAGTGACATTCTGACACCTCTGTGCTACCACAAGGTTAGAAAATCCAATCAGTCCTTCCCTCACACCCTTCTCCCTGCTTATCACCCAGCCATTCCCGTCAGGATTGCCTGCCACATGAAGAACTCTGAAATCTCTGTCACAAGCAGAGATGAGTACACCAAAATGCTAGGTTCTTCTGAGGAAGGCAGAAGCAGAAGAAGGCATAGCTTTGATTCACTTCCCATTACATACAGGCAGCTTGTAAACTCCCCAACATCTTCTTGTTTATTTGTTATGGGGCACAGGAACCAGTTTCTTTCCATGACCATCTCTCCCTGCCAGAGGTATGTGCTGGGCTCATTCTGAAAATTCACATACACTTCACAAAGTGGAAACATGACAGGGATTTAGATTATACTTGAAGCAGATGTTAGATCTGAAATTCAGAGACTTCAAGGAATTTAACCTCTCCTTCCCCCCCGCAAAGCACCTGATTTCCCAGATGCGTGGCAAACAGGAATCTCTCTCCTGGTCTACAAAACCTCACCCACCTTCCCCCTAGCTAAGATCAAGTTGTGGACTGTGTTCAGGGCAGAAGATTGCAGAGGAGAATAAAATTGGCTGGAACAAATGGAATTTGGGTAGAAAGGCTTCAGGTTCAAGCCTCAAGTAAATCATGAAGGTGAAATCTGAGAGAAGAGCCTAAATTCACTGCAGTACCTCAGAAGAAACCAGGATCAGGTTTCTGCTACTTGAAACACTCAGCACAAAAGTGATGCTAGAAATTCTACAGCCTGCTGATGAGCTCTGAGGGGGTCTCTCTACCTCTTTTAAGCAGAATCCAACTGCCTCAGTCTGGGACAGACACTGATTCAAATCTCAATAGGAAAAGGGATAGCTATAAATAAAGAAAATTGCCTTCCTTGTTTGGGTTAATTCATCACCTGCAGTTCAGCACCCTTTTGCCAGCCATTGCCTGGGTGTTCAGCCAACCAGCTTGGAAAATGACCTAAGAAAACTGACTTCTTGGTGTTCCTGGTTTTAGGCACCAAGAGAGCTTGCTCCTTTCTATGTAACAGAGCAGGAACAAAGGAAAGGAGTCACCTATTTGGAGCCGAGCTAAGGCACTAATGATGCAGTAGGTGAGGAAAGAATAAACACAGCGGAAGGAGGATAACTCCATCATTCTCTTCACTCGATTCCCTTAAAAAACCCAATGTTGTCTCTATAGAAAAGGAGGAGCTAATACAGCATTACAGTATCCCTGCTGGGGTTTCATTTTAGGGTTGTTTTGTTGTACTCCCAGAGAGATTTGTTTCAGGTATCAAAGGCTCAGGAGCTGTTTCTAAAGTGGGTTTTGGTGAATGCAGGCAGAGTTATCTGAGCAGCTCTGGCTCATCACAGCTCTGTGAGGATGCCTGTTTTGTTTTTCCCTGTGGTCTCCCAGAAAATATGAAGCCTGTCTCTATCACTTTTTGGCGTATTACTGAGATAAGCCACCAAACTGTGCTGACCCAAGGGGTGCAGTCTCTCCCTGTTCACAGCACTGGCAGTTGTGTTGCCATCACAGCTTGATGAATATTGATGATGACTGGCTCATCTTCTGCCCAGTGTCACTGAGGGGGAAAACACTGGAGATGGCTACATCCACAATTCCTTGGCAGAGCTCTGCATACAGCTTCCTAAGAGATATGAGAGAGAGAATCAGATACCCAGGCAGGACAAACCAGCAGACCCCCTAGCCAATTTTTGTATAGAAATGCTTTTTCCCAGCAGGATCTACAAGATCTTATTTTCATTATAAGGAGTTTCAAGGCAGGAGGAGAGCAGCATCTCTTCCACCTCCTCCCTGTTTACACCAAGAACGATCTTCTTTTTCCATGGTGATAACTCCCAATATTGCTCCCTTTCACAAATGACCACAAAACCTATTATCTATGTTTACTATTAGGCCAGGCTTCTGAGCAGAGGCTCCATACCCTCAGGCCCCAGACTTGAGTCTCCACAAGATGCACAGGGCAGAAGACATCTCAGGGCTCCCGTACCAGCCTTCCAACTCAGGGAGTTGGGATTTACTGCACCAGACCCTGTTCACACAGGAATGTGCCCCAGAGGGGCTGCTCTGATGCATTCCTGGTTTGGTGAAATGCTTTGCTGGAGTGCAGCTGTACACATCAGTTCGTGCCCAGGCACACGGGTTTCACAGGACCCTCAGACATGTGGGATGTGTTTCACCATTGCACAGCTCATGCACAGCAGGATTAAGGAGAAGAGAGGTAAGGTGTGTGAGACGAGTTAACAACAGCTTCATTTTCTGCTGGAGGAAATACATGTGTAACCTCCCTAAAAGTGCTGGCATCTGGGACATATTTAGTATCAAAGCTGTTTTCCCCAGGATTAACCATGTCTTTTACTCCATGCCACTGGGGCTATGTGACAGTAAGATGTTTTTTCAGCTCCTGGGAATGTTACTGCTTTCAAGAGTCAAATTTTTTTCCTCTTTAAATGGGAGCTGTGTGATACGAGTGCTATAAATAAGAATAACTCTGAACAGGAGAAGTTCCAAATGGCCAAACCCTACCTCAGCTGCTTTCGATCTTCCAAGTGCCCAGCAAAGCCCTTGCTCTTCCAAGAGGCACAAAACAAAAACAGGGCACTGCTGCCATCCAAATCCACCCAGCAACAGCCAAATTCTACCCATACAGCAAGACAATGAGGTGCAAGGCAGTGTTGCACCATGATGCACATCGTGAACAGGGCATCCTGGACACAGAAAGCTCCCCAAACTCTAGCCCTGAAAAGGTTGCTGAGCAGGCTGTCTGGTAGGTTTGACCTGCATTTTTTGTCTACTGTTAGTGATGATCTAACCTAATTTAATCAACATCTAATCTGATCAAATTCTAATGCAGTGATGTACAGCCTGTTCTGTTTTGCTGATTTTTTAAAAATATGGTACAGATACTCACTTAGCAAAAATTTCTGGTCTCCTGCAGCTGTCTCAATCATGTAATACAGCACTGCTGTGTCTACACAGAGATGTTCATAGCCAGGGCTGTTTGGCTGTTCTAGCCTCCCTGTGGCTGCTGGAAGAAGCTATAATCCAATCTCTGTGATACCAAAAGGGTTAATTCAATTTTTACTGTGCCTCTGAACTCCTAGCAGAGAAACAAGGCATGCAAAATCTGCCTTCCCAGCAAGGATGGCTGGAAGATATGAAGACATCTGGCTCAGGACTGAAGGACTGAATCTGGGAACCTGAGGAGGGTTTTTTTGGTAATGGACAAATTGTAATATGCATGTAGTGACTGTATATAAGCAACACACTTGTAAAATCACATGGGCACATAAGGTCAGGAGTTATCCCTCGTGTGACCTGAATAAATGATGCCCTTCTTAACACTAAATTGGTGTTAAGGAGTCTTTATTCTGGTTTTCAGAAATTTGGTAACATCTGTAGCATCCACAGTGTGCTCTGGGGTCCTGCTGTCGGCAAATTTAGTCACTCACTTCCAGCTTCTGTCCTTACTGCTACTCATTTATCATGTATTCATATAAAGAGCAGCTGCCAGTGGTTCCACAAGAGAGACTGAGAAACAATCTGACTCCCAAAGCATTAAATCTGCAAATGTAACTTCAACCCCAGAGCAATAGAAGTGATCCGAGTTATAATCAAACCCACTTGTTCAAGAAGCCAGGTTAGTGCCCCATCTCACGTGGGAAAGAAGCCGGGGGATACCAAACACAGAGCCAGGAGTAATGAACCCAAACTGGCTGGCACTTAGGGCAGTGTCCAGTGTTAGCCTGAAAAACTCCCTTGCCATTCACGTTCTTTCACCTTTTTCACTTGGAGCTGGGACATAAGCCATGTTTTGGGTGATGCATGTGAATAGTGGCATCACAAGGGTATTACAGAAACTGATTTACTCACTGGGCACATGCTGGGGCCCCGTTGACTTCTATTAGCCAGACCTTCAGCTCCTCATCCACCATGAAGTCAAAGCCAAAGAGCTGGAAGCTCTGGTAGTGAAGATGCTTTGTGCTGATTGCAGGCTCTATACACGTAAGGCAGCTTCTGTGGAGGGAAAAACAAACTCAGTGTTAAGGCCCCTGTGGACACATGCATTGCACAGTTAAGTGAGAGGGGTTGCCCTGGAGCTGCCCCAAATTACAAGTTATGTCAAATACATGCCATTGCAATCAGGTCCCTGCAAGTGAGATCCTGTGACCATGAAAATCCACATGGGGACACTCCTGAGTTAACTCTCAAAGAGCTGGAGAGCAGCATTCTCCCTCACTACTGGGTCAGGCAAGCTGAAAAACACGATGTGCAATGCCACAAAGGTCCTCAAGCAACTGCCACTGCATGCTCATTTGCCTCCAGTTCCCTCAAAGGTTATGCCACGTCTTTTTAGTGCAGTCAACAGCAATGGGCTACTTGAAAAGTAAATTCCATCATGAAGGACTGCTTTGTCAAGACCTATCTCCAGACACTTTCTACACCCAGGAGGGAACTGGCCCTTGTAGACTGAGTAAGATGACCCAGGCAAACACTATGTGCTGCTGCTGGCTGATGGTGGGGGGAAGCATTCAGAGTCTGCAGACTGAGTCCAGCTTCCCTTCCCCTCTATCACCTTTATGTCCTTTTTAATCTCAACCTCTCCCAGCCCTGTCTTTTGACCAGCTCTCTTCCCTTTTCACTCCATCTTTTTCCAGCCACAGCTGGCAAAACGGAGAGACATGGACACATACCACTGAGGCAACAGCACTTTACAGAGGTGCCTTCTCATTGAGCAGTGACATGGGGGTATTTATGGCCTTATCTTAAATCTGTGCAATTGAAACCCTTCCCTTCATGGTCTGTCTGCTTTCCCCAGCCTGTGTCCATAAACACTCCCTGTCCCTAAGGGGTCATGCTCTCCTCAGCATCAGGCAGCTGACTACCTTATTATGTGTTTGATTTGCAGTAAGATGCTATTCTCAAGCGTTGTGTTCAGGGCATCCATCAGATACTGGTTGAACTCCTCGAAGAACATTTCATTCCCTTCCTCATATCGCCCGTAGTTTTTGGAATATTCCTTCTGAATGCAGTGATTGGTCAAGTGGCAGGTTTTGTCCTGGAAATTAGCACTGTTATATGGTTCGGAAGAGGTCCGCAGGACACCCTCTCTGTAGAGGTAGATATTATATTGATGATCCACGAGAACCCAGCTCCTGGGGGATAGGAGAACAAACTCTAATCTCAGTGGCTCAGAAAGAAACATAAAGAAAAAGAAAACTGGTTTTACAAAGGCAGAAAAGGTTACCTGATGTCAAACTTGCGATGCCCTGGCTCTAAAAGCAGAGGATTCTCCAGGTATTTCTGAATCACATGCACTTGTCCCTGCTCATCAATGAAGTCCAGGAGCTCTGCAGCCTCTGAAGAAATCAGGATCCCTTCCCCTGGCACAGAAAGTTGAAGATAAAATTAGGTAGAGGATCCTTCTACCTTTGCTGGAGCTTTATCAGGCCCCAAGTGGACCGTGGCTCATTAGACCAAAAAGGGACATGCAAGAACCTATGGCCCGAGGGTCAGCCAATACCTAAGCAGTGTCACAGTCACTCCATGGGAATTAATCTGTGGAGGGATCTCTTTCTTACCATGCCACAGGGCTTCTGGCTCCCCAGAAACCAGGCCTAATACAAATGGGAATCAAGGGGATCTGATATGGCACAGCCTGCCTGGGGCATGTCTGTAGGGGGGTGGCTGTTGAGGTGTGAGGAGATGCACAGCAGACAGGGACCTGGGGAAGCAGTGAGGCAGCTGCTTGGTTTGGGGGCATTTTGTTTGCTTTCATGTCTTCTTTTTCTTCCTGTCTAGGCTTGGCAGGGGTAGGAGGGTGTGGTGGTATCTGGCACTTGACGAATTTGGTTTTGTTCTTCCCTGGTTTTCAGCAGTTTACAGAGAGCAGGGGGTTTGGCACATTTTCTGTAAAGATTTTTGCCTTTCTTTTTTATTTGGGGAGGGAGCATTGTGGGGTTTTTGATCCTAGACTCAAGAGCATCTTTCCCTGCCTGGCTTCTCTGGCTGCCTGAGGCAGTCACACATGCACACTTGTGCAGTGTTGCCTTGCTCACTGAGTTCATTTAAGTTATTACTAAAATCATTGCTGAATAAGGAAAAGTACTTTAAAGTATTTTAAATCGTTCATCCATGTACTGAGTGTTCCTGCTGTGGAAGCTCTTCATTAAAAAAATGAACTGTGCTGTTTAAATACTCCCTGTTCCATTTTGGCTGAAACTGTCACTGTTCATTTCTTGAAAGAGTCCAAATAGGAAACTTCTGTTGCAGAGCACTGAAGAGAGACCATTTTCCTTCTGGGATTTCATAGAAGAATGGCATGGTGCCATGAGGGATAAGCCAGCTCAGGTAGTTATCAAACACTCCTCTGGCACTATGCCTTTTCTTGAGGCAATAGGTAACTTTTTGGACTAAACCTGATGACTTAGTCTTAATTTTGTGCTGAGTGTTTTTGAGGAAATACTGTGCAAAACCCCCCCACTCTTCAAGGGGGCATCGAAGGGGTAACAGAGGTTTGGAGCACAGGCAGGGTTTGACAGGATCATCCCATGAAAAATGTTCCCAGCTGTGAAGGTCGCTGTCAGCACAGCCATGCAGGTACTCCCACTACTCCATTCTCTGCTCAACTTTCCAGACTTACTGATATCCCATTCATCCCGGCACCCTCCACTGAAAGAAAGTCTGTCATCAAAGCATCTTTCTCATCCATGCTTTATGCAAGGGGCAAGATTTTTTAGTGCCCTGATGACAGCAGAGCAAGGCAGAACCTTGCACTGACACAACTTCAGGCTGTGCACTGGGGGAAGGAGGGAAATAACATCCCTAAGCCATTAAAGCCTCTGCAGTGGGGAGATCAGCAGGCACCCCTTCCACACTGGACAGATGGCAAATCACAGGGAGGGTCAGTTTAACTGTGCACCCAGGCAGCAACCCAGTGAGGCAGCAAAGCAGCTTATGTGGGGCAGCTGTCCCTGCTCTCAAAGAAAACACCAAAACCTCCAGCCACAGTTGCAAACTCTTAAAACACTTAAGTCAAACCATTCTAAACCTTTAATTTTTCTGTTACTGATGGATAACTAAGCTTCTGTTAGACCTATTCCAAGACACGGGCTGTGCTTGAGCTGTATCTTTCTTGGTAATTAGCATGAACAAGCTTTCTTCTTCATCAGAAGTAATCCCCAAAAGTATAAAACTACCCTCTAGAAAACTACCACGAGACTCTGCTTTCCACTTTAATTTGCAGCAGCACACTGATGAATACAAACGGCTACTCTGCTTTAGTGCAGAAAAGATGGGATCACACTTGCATGAAGTATCTGAAGAGTCTGAGCCACCTCATCCTGCAGCAGACCACAGCAACTGCCTTTTCAATTGCCCAGATGGACTTTTTGCCGGTCTACCAAACAGAAACACATTCTCGCACTGGCATAACAAAAGGACTCCTCTCCCCTTTGTTCCTGATGAAAATATTCTTCCAATGCTTCTTGATGACACAGCCAAGAGAGCAGAGCAGAGAGGGAAGCCAGTCTGAAGGACAGTTTTATCGTGCAGCCTCTCTGCCGCCAGCTCTGGCTTTCACATACCCTTTTTGCAAGACTGCATCCAAACTGACTTTGCAAATATGAGTAACGCATGTGGGCTTGTTCCCTTTGAAAAGACCAAGTCCTTCCTCAGGCTGGGCTCTGCTGCACACATGGCAAGGTAAGTTTTCAAATACAGCCATTTTAATAATGTGCCCATGATAACACCGTAACTGACAGAGAGCACACAGTTATCAAAACACTGCATTTATGGCTGTGTCCAGCTATGTCATAGTTCATTATTTCTGTAGAGGGAGTATGGAATGACCCTGGAACAATGAAGGACACATTATCACTTGCGAATCTATTGTCCTATTCAGATTAAATGGACAGACAAGATTTGTGTTTTTCTGTTTGGCTTTGCTCTGGTACCTTCCCCTGAGGCTTGGGTGCAATTTTGACGTACTGAGCTTGTGGCTGTTCAGTGTGACCCTGGGCAGGCCACTGGAACCAAGCATCTGAGTGGTTTGGTTGAAAGACAAGCAGGATTTCCATCCAGGAGAAGGCAAGTTAAACTGCAGCATGGGGAGTTGGGCTCCTTGCCCTTAAAAGCTGCTGTCCTGCCTGCTGACCGCCTCCCTATATCCTGTTCTGCTCCCCCTAACCTGCTCTCCACATTCCCTTCACTTGCTGGTCCCTGTTGCCTTCTCCCTGCAGCACTTTCCCACATTTTGAGGTGCCTATGTAGAGAAGTGGAGGCCCTTTCACTGCCATGCATGTTCTAGGTAGCACATGCACCCCACACTGGTTGACTGGCATGCAGTTGGTGGGTGATGCTCTTCATAGACAGACCACAGATCAGCTCGGTTCATCCAAACTCTGGGACTCTACAGATCATGCAGAGTGAGGAGTAACAAGAAATAGCCCCTGGTGCTGGAGAATGAACCTTTGGCACCAGCTGAGGACTTGGCGATCCACACGTTGCCTTCTTTGCCTTCCTGCCGCCTGTTGTAAGCTGCCAGGAACACTTCTCGCTCGTCTGTCCTCGAGTTGTTTATGAGATGGTGAATTCCATTCTGTGCTGGAGCCACAGGGGTCTTCAAGTTTGTTGGGTAAATCACGTACGACTCAGGGAACCACGTACAGGACTCTGATAGCTCAGGACTTGTCTTGATTAGCCTGGGTGAAGAGACAGGCTGTTAATCTCTGGAGTGTCCCCACCTGCATGGGGATCATTTAATAAGGAAAAATCATCATTAACTGGGCCCTTTTGCTTGATGATGAATGGCAGCTTACAGATAGTCTGTGCTAAATTATTCTTTTATCCTTAAACCCTTGAAATTAGGGTTTTCCTAAAGATATCATGGCAACCCTAGCCCACAGCAAAGTACTGCTCTTTGAACCAGAACCTGCATATGCTTTCACTGAATATTTTATTGATACCACAGATATCATGAAACTAACAGCTGTGAAGTTTCCAAGTAACTACAGCTTGTGGTGCATTCCCTGCATCATCTCTGCACAAGGGAATTGAGGAGGTGTGTTTGCTTTCAGTGAGTCAGTGGCACTCTGAGAACCCAGAGGAAAGTCATTTGCTGTCCTCTGGGCTCCTAAGTAGCTTGATGCATGATTGACCCTACAGTTAGAAAGGTCAGCCAAGCTGCAGGATACAAAAACAGGCATGCAAGTGCTTTTAGCACTCTAGATTACAGGCTAAAGAGAAATCCAGCTGAGGAGCGCTGTAAATGCTTGTTTAAAAATACTCTGCCACTTTCTGACAAACACCATCACCACTGCCAGGAAAGCAATTGGGAAGAGCCTCTTTGCAGGGGAAGGACAGGCCTTGGATCAGCACACGCAGTCTGCAGGACTGCATCAGTGACAGGCAGCACAGACTCTAACAGTCAATCAAATTGTTGAAGGAACTCTGACATAAAAATACTCTAGTGGGAGCAGAGTTTGCACAGGGACGAGGGTTATCTACAATTAAAGTTCATCCACATTTCCCCAGGAGACCCTGGCAAGGCAGGCCATGCAGAAATAACTCCAAGAGCTCTTCCTGGAGATGTCTCCAAGCATTTGTATGACCAACAAATCTGATTAGCTAAAGGCACATTAGGGTCTCTTCTCTGTATGAAACAGAGAATGAAAGGAAAAGGTTTTAATGAAATGTCTACAAGGGAAAAGAGCAGATATGTTTGGGTTTATTTTTCCTTTTGATTTGACTCTGATTCAATACACTCTGTGGTTTCAAGTAGATTCAACTCAGTGGAAATGGCATTTCCCCTGAGGTTACAGAGAGGCCTTTGTGCACACAAACAGCACTAGGAGACCAGTCCAGGAGTCTGAAGACAGCACATGCCAGGACACTCCCAGAGCAGCTGTTCTGTGAAATACCCTCCCAAAGAGGTTCAACACTCAACAAGGGTTAGAAAAGAAGTTTCTGCCCAGCCCATCTAACATTTCAGTGAATTTCTTACTTCACCAGAGATGCTTTGCGGCACAGCTTGTCTGCTCCCCTGTAGTAATTCACCAGCTGCACAAGTCCAGGTTCATGGCCTAAGAAGGGGAAACAGAGGTCAGACAAACTCCTCAATGAATAAAGGGAAAACAGCTGCTTGGTAAAAGGAAAAAAATGGAGGCTGTTTCCTTGCCCTGCATTACAGAAACACGTTTTAAACTGGTACTGGCTCCTGTGGTTTCTTTCATTTAGTTACAAAAAACCATGTAGTTACCCACTTGTTCCTAATCTGACACATCCATTTTGCAAAGGAAAATAATTTTTTCCTAATTCAGACTGGGAACTGGGAGCACTAGCCAAAAGTGTTCTCCTTCTGTAGGTGTAAGTTCTTTAAAACCAAGATTTCAATTAATCTTAGACACAGGTGGATGATGCAGGAAAACATGCTTTGACACAAAGATCACAACATAGCAAAGGGCCTTTTTTTCCTCTGTCATATACAGCAAGATTGCCTCTTGAGCCTGATACCACAAAACAACAGGAAACATTGAAAGATCTGGAGTCTTGCTTCTTTCTGGCAGTCTGCAGTAAGTCCCTTTGGATACCTGGGGTGGGAAGGAACCTCTGGGAGTCTCTGCTCCAACCTCTTGTGTCGCCCTGCTTTTTGCAGGGTTCCGTGTTTGTAATTTTGTACTAGAAGTTCCCATGCATTTTCCATAAACATAGTCCTTGTTTACCTAACTGACCAAGATTATTTTGAACTTTTAGATTGTTTTTCATTCCTTTCCAATGGGGCGGAGAAAGATAATTAACCATGTCTTTATCCTGTAAACTTATAGAGGTGGTAACCTCTTTCACCAATCCATGATTGTCTTAAGAAACATATATAAATGAGAAAATAAAGAAGGGCAGCCCCTTTTGGGTGGTCCTGCCTGGTGGTTCAACTGCTGCTCTGAAGCCTGCATCTTTCTTCTGTTGCCAGCAGTGCAACACTCTTGTTCAGTCAAAGTCTGAGTAACTCTAAAGGTGGAGATCCTACTGCTTCTGTAAGTTCTTGTCCCAGTGCTTGGCTGCCAACCTGTGTCCCCTTGACTATCCCGATGGCTCCTGCTGTAGTCACTCCAGGCTGTTTGACACTTTCTTGCACTGGGAAGTTCCAAACGGGCCTCAGTATCCAGCTGTGGCCTCAGCAGTGCCAAACAGAGTGCTGAACAGATGGGTACCTCCCTTCCAACACTGGACTCCACACCACAGCCTGCCTTCTTTCACCTTTTCACACTACAGAAACACTTGTGCTCAGCTGGAAGCTCTCTGGGAAGGACCAGAATCCTGAAAAAGGATTCAGAGTTTTACTTATCCTCCTTGGTGTTTGCCTGGGAAAAAAAGCCTGGAGCAAACATTACCTTAAACACCGGGCAGCTGCAAGATCACAGAGAGCGAATATCTATTTTCAGCCTGAAAGTCACTTCCCTGACCTGGGTCACTTTTATTCACAAATCTTTAAATAAATACAAGATAGCTAAAAACCACCCTGGAGGAAAGATCTGTAACTTCAGACACTTCAATGCGCAGCCAGCATGGCCAGGATTTTTTACTGAAAAGAAAATAATAAAACACCTCAAATGTTCTGTTTCCAGTTTATCCTGGGGAGACACATCCTCACTGGTTTTTAGAGCATCACCATGGAGCAGCAGGCTGCAACACAGAGTCGGGTGGCCAGCAAAGAGGGACCATGAGGCAGGAAGGGAAACTTCTGGGGCATGTTGTGAGGTCTGTACTATGCATTTAGTGGGACTGAAAAGCTGCCAAGGCACTGACCAAAATGACAATCCTCTTCTGGCCAGCAGGGCATAGATAGAGTCCAGCATCTCCTGCTACATGAAGCCTCTGCAGCCCCTTCCTCCTTTACATTCCCTCAGCACAAACTGCTTTTCTGCTGCATGTGGACACAGCTAAAGGGCACAATCCCCCGGGGAATTAGGTTATCAGTGAGAGCTACAGAGGTCCCAGCAGCTGGGCAGAAGCAGTGGTGCATGCTGAGAGTCCCCATTTCTCATCATGATCCAGCTTAGGCCTTGAGTAATGCAAATCCCTACAGTTCCCCGAATTAATGTCCACTTCCACCGAGTAGAGCCCTTAGGAAAACCAAGCCAGCTTTGATGCAACAGTTGCTCAGGAAGACGGACCACAGAAGACAGAGCTTTTTGGAAAATGTACCAAAATAACCATGTTATTTTTGGTCTGAATCTACTGATTTCAGGCAACCAGCTCCTGTGATAGGAGGATGGTTTAAAGAAGCCAATGCCAAAGAATGGCCCCTCTCCACAGGTTATAAATGTGTCTTGGCTGTGAGAAATGGTTTGAGTTTTTGGGCATTCCATGGCAACACACGCTGAAGGTTCAATAAAGCCCTTCCATCACCCCAGGACACTTTTGGAGGATGGAATGGGTTAGTCAGAGATGGCCACAAGCCCACCATGGCTGGATGTGCTGTGCATGCCCACTCTCATCAAAGAACTGCACTTGTTCTGCAATGAGGCCTGATGCTCACAGGTTCTCTATGCTGGGCATGTTAAAGCACAGGTCTGCCTGCTGTGCCTGCTGCCAGCACGTTTGAGTATCCTCACTGCCCAAGCCTCCCTTGGTGTTTCCCTGCCTGCTGCAGACACCCCAGTGCTGGGAGGTGACCAGATGGCACTGCCATGTGATGGGGACTTTCCACTCAAAAACGTGGAGGAGACAAGGCAGAGGTGCTGGAACTGGTGACTTGCAAATCTGAAAGAGCAGACAGTGATGGGTCTCTGATGCAAGAAAGGGGCTGCAAAGCCATCCTGCACCAGAGCTGCCGGAGTGGGGGGACTCTGCTGGTTCTGATGTTTCTGCAGCCAGAAGCAGTGCCGCAAAATCACCCCATAAAGAAAGAAACCAGGGCCAAGATGACAGCGCATCCCTGCTCCCTGACACGCCCTGCAATACTGCCAGTGCCTGGCTTGGCTCTCCCTGCTTGTGGGCACTCTCCCTCCCTGCTCCTGGGCTCTGCACCATCCAGTGGGGCGGCAGGCCAGGGTGGCTGTGCCATAGGACAGCAGTGTGCATGGCAGGCAGGGGACAAGCCTGCACAGGGCAGCTCCCAGATCCCTGCATGCTGGCAGAGTGACAGTGAGGGTCGGGCAGCAGGGGAAAAGGTGGTGGGGCAGGGTGTGTATGGGGCCCTAGACAGATACAGGGCCTCTGGAATTACCCACACCCTGCACCAGGCAGGGAATAGTGCCATCAACCTTACCAAGCCCTGCAGAGATACATCCCCACCAGCCTCAGCTCTGAAGTGAAGGTTTGAGCATGCCTGGCTTAGACCTGTTCTGCCTCTTGTGTTAAACAGCAGAAACACCCCCATGACACGTAAGCTCAGCACCGCAGTGTCCCTGCCCAGCACCAGCCGGGGAATGTCACTGGAAGCACCGCGACCCCACAAACCCACGCTGTTTGTTTGAAGCCCCCCCGCAGCGGTGCAAACAGCCCCAAGGGCACTGCTGCAGGGCAAGGAAGGCAGTCCGGGAAGCAAGGGCTACACCCGGACGGGGGGGCCGGCATCCTGAGGTTTGCCACATGTCACAGGGGGGTCTCCGGGTGTCCCCCGTCCCGTCCCCCTCTCCCGCCGCCCTTCCCACTGCTTCACCACAGCACAGGTCTCTAGCTGGGCGAGGGTGTTTTGGGGGCACCAGTGAAATCACTCTCCGGGGACTTGGGAAGGGAAACCCTGGCTGGCGTCGGCAGGGCCCGCAGAGAGCCCTGCCGGAGGTCGGGAGGCGGCTGCACAGAGACCCCGCGGTGCCTGAGCTTTGTTTGAGCGCCGGAGGCCGGGGCGGCCGCGGAGCCGCAGTGACAGGGAGCCGCGGGGACAGCGACAGGGCGGGGAGCGGGGTCGGCGGGCACCGCCTCCCGGAGTCGGGGGGCCTGTGCCGGGCGGCGCCCCGCCGTGCCCACAGCGGTGGCGGGAGGCTGCGGCGACCCGCGGGGACACCGGGGAGAGGAGGGCACAGCCGCAGCCACGGACCGAAGAGGACCAGGGAGAAGCCGGGCCCTGCTGCCGGCGGGGGCGGGGGCGGACGCGGGGAGGACCCTTACCCAGCCTGCCGAAGGGAAGCCGGTTCCTCTCGCCCAGCATCAGGTTGAAGCGGGGGTTGTCCTTGCGGAGGC